>APFE030441394.1:0-66082 GCA_000404065.3 Pinus taeda | reverse complement strand
CAAGGGAATACGGCCAGGGTAACCACTAACCAATCTTTGGATTATAGCTTCTAGCCCAACTGTAATCAGAGAGGGCTCTCTCTTTAAGGTTTGTCTCTGTTTTGTGGAGTTTTTAGGCTAGTTATGAAGTAGGGGTTTGGTTTATGTTTGGTTGGAAGGATGTCTTTCTGTACTTAAAGTGGAAATATGCAGATAAGGTTAGTCTATTGGGCAATGGAGTCTGTGGCTACTGGTTGTTGAAATCTTGAGTGTGAGCAGCATGAATTACAGGGCCATTTAGATACTTCATGGAACAAGCTTGAAATTTTGATGGTGAAATGTGAACAACCAGTGAAAAGCAATTAAGAATTTTCCACTAAGGTGAGGTGTGGGAAAGAGATATATTCCTCAGGAGCAAAATTGAATTCCTGAAAACGATAATCACTGTGAAAGGTGTAGCATGAAAGGGTAGCAGTTAAGAATTACACCTTTTTACTATAACTGAAGAAAAACACTTATAATAGCTTAGATTGAGTTCAGGGTAATCTGTGATTAAGTCTTGGAACTATTCTTTTTCCTTGCCATTAATTGTAAAGAACAAAAGCATGAAAGAGATATGAAAAGATGATAAAACACATAAACAAAGAGTTGTAAGGAAAACTTATTGTGCCATGAAATACGCAGGAATCCTGTAACATTCAGCTAAACACCACAATGCATCAAACAACACAGAGCTTTGGAAATTCCACCGCCTTTATATTACTTCTCTGAGAATTTACAGTCAAAGAACTCTATCAAAGATATCAATTACATCCAACATCCAACCCCTGCTATCTCATGCGAGGGGGAATATATAGAAGTGTTTCATACAAAATATCTCAGGCATTGAGTCATCTGAGAAATAAAATATCTTTATTAACTCGTACAGAAATAGTAGATAAGAAGTTATTACAGCCTTTAATACAACATAAATGCTCTTTACTTCCTGTCAGAAGATTCGACCTTTGGAGCTCACTGAGTCGGTTGAATGCTTTGTTATAACTGCTGAATGACGTGTCTGTGCAGCTCTGTCCTCCTGTAGCTTTTCGGCCCTGTCACCTATGACTGCCAGTGCTGCTGTGGTGGCCGATTGGTTGTGCTGAGTTGGCTCAACCTGTCTCTGCATACATGCTGATATATCCATATTTTCCTGTGCATGAAAATTTATATATTTCAAATGGAAAAAACATAATTACTGGCTTTGGTTTAGCAGTAATTGTATCAAACTATTCCAGACTTCCTGTGTAGGCAATTGATGTCTCAAAATTAACTGTATGGTCTCATCTGCCTCTGTATACTTATAAAAATTGGGAGGCTCATCAAACAAGTGATTAATTTCATTCATAATGAAGAATAAGATCTCCACCCTGTTGAAAAGGGTCTGTCCTGATACTGGCCCTGTTTCTGCTGATGTGCTGGCTTTTTCTGCAATCTGATTAACAGCAAAGGTGTTGACCCTCTTGGCATATTTTCATGTGAAAGTAGTTTTCTTGAGGGCTCCATTAAGCTAGGAAGACCTCTGTTCTGCAATGCCATGAACTTGTCCTGGAATTTGTTAATGTCTGTCTGCATATACTGGCTTCTTCTCTCCAAGGTCTGTACCAGGTTTCTTAGTGTCAGGACCCTTTTGACCATCGAAATGGTCTCGGTCCTGTTGGCAATTCCCATTTTGATTAGATGAGAGCTTGTCCTGTAATTAAGCACATTTATCATTCTGGTGACAGCCTCAGGCATGCTGCCTAGAGATGCCCTTGCCCTTTGGATTTCCCTATGTGCTTCTCCAATGAGCCCCATTTTCTCATGAATGGCCTCAATGTATTCCCACTGGTCTGTGATGGATTGGCCAATATTGGCCCATAGGATTCTCTTGAGCTCAGCTGTTACTTTGTCCAGTGTGAGCTCCTTTTCTAGCTCATTTATCTTCCTTTTGAGAGCCTTTACCTCTCTTTCTCTCTCAGCCACATTTTGCTTGGATTTGTCATATTTTTCATTGATCTTAGCTTGAGTTTCTTTGGATTGATTCAACTCTGACATTTGGGCCTCCAAGACTTGAATCTCATTTCTGAGCTTTTGCATGTCGAGACTTTCGGCCTGCTCCGTTATTGATGCTGAGGTGGAGGGTGCTTCTTGCTCTGTCTGCTGACTGGGAGGGGCAGTGGTTTGAGGAGCTTCCTCGAGATTGATTGTTTCTGGAGGAGGATGTGAAGTTTGTCCTACCTCTTTTTGCTGCAATGCTGCCTGAAGTGCAGCCTCTGATTCTTCCAACTTTCCCTGTGTTTGGATGAGCTGTTTGTATAGTGTTACCAGCATAGCTGCTGCATACTTGTCTTTTCTCAGTTGGGAAACCTCTTCAGTTTGGGGATGAAGAGTTGTTGGGATTTTGATCATTTTCTTTAATGCTGCCATATCGGCATCCCTTAGTTTCAATAGCTCCTGCACTGCTTTGACATCTTTAGGATCATGCCCAAGCTCTATTATGATGTCCTCCAATGCTTTGATCCTGTTGTCCTTTGCTTGAGAGGATGCCCTTTCCAACTCAAGTTGTGCAGTTGTATTATTTAGGCTATTTTCTAGCCTGTAGTTTACTAATGTTTTGTCTGCCAAGGAGGCATACACCAAATCACCTGTTTGCTTGTGTAATTCAATTTGATCCATTGGGTGGATGTCCTTGGCAAGGACCTCAAGGTTGGTCCTGATGTAATCGGCAGCTGACTGTGGCTGCTACACGGCCGGCATGAAATGGCTCATGATCATTTTTTCCTCATGGACATCATAGGCAGACATGAGTCTTTGCTGGTTGGTGGGAGCCATTTTCAACAAATGATTGTATAATTGCACCCTTATGGGCTCATTTCTCTTCTTAATATCCTTGAACTGTTGCTTGATGCTCTTTTCACCTTCCCTCTGTTGGCTTGAGGAGCTAACTTCTCCTCCTTCTGCCCTTTCTTGTTCCTGCTGGAAGGAACTTGCTGAGGCCTCCATGCTAGGTAGGCCCACACCCAAAGATTTCCCTATTGGCATTTCTTCCTCTGAAAATGGATTTAACCTTTGCCTCTTCTCCCCTTGAGTTGTTGATGTAGTGAGGGGAGTCTCTTTGTCCCTTTTCCTGCTTATGTCCTCTCTTTGTGGGGTTTGGAGGAATGAAGCATCAATTCTTGATTCTTGCCTAGGAGGCACCATTTGTGCTGGCTGCTGCTCAGTGACCATTGGGGCCTCTGCTGTTTTTTCTTTTTGCCCTGGCTGCTCCTTTTCTGGATGATGTACCTGTTGTTGTTGCTGAACCTGTCCTTGCTATACCTGTTCTTGCTCCATCTATTTTTCCTTGCCTTTGCTGGGGGCTTGATTTGTAGTTCTGACTGCCTCCTATTGTGTTGTGGAGGATGAGGCAGCTGCTCCTACTTAAGGGCTTGGAAGAGAGAATACCTGTGCAGGAAGTTCCAAGTCAGCCATCTTAAGGAGATTCCTTCTTGGTCTTTCATTTAGTTCTTCTTGTGTAATAGGTTCCTCTAGTGTGCATCTCTTCCATTTTGATTGGTTTGCATATTGTTCTATGTGAGGCAATCTTACATGGTCATAGCTGGACAACCTATATTTGACCCTTCTTAAGGTTACGAAATGATTGGGGTCATAGGGTTTCGAGAGGAAACTGGTCTTTAGGCCAAGGCTTTCTAGCATTCTGTCAGCCTCTTGCCAGCCTTCCTCCCTTTTGTTCAAAACAAAGTGGCCCAATTGGTTTTTCACTTTTAGCTGTGCCTTTTTGCCTCTACCTGAAAAGTTCTTTACATCAGCATTCCCAAACTGCCTGAAGTATTCAAGGGCAAACAATCTCATGGGCACATACTTGGGCAGTCTGTATGGGGGTAACTCACAACCATATATTCTAATAGCAGTGTAGTTTTGGTAAAAATACCAATCCCCAATGTTGTATACCTTGGACAACTGAAGGATCCTTTGCATCTCATTGGTTAGTCTTGGAGGAGGAGAGCTCAGGAATAGAGACATGGCTGGGTGGATGAAAAGGTCTATAAACTCACAGTAAGTGTATGGAGAATAGGCTCTGCAGTGAAAAACTGAGGTCCAATACACTACTGACCTAGGATTTCCTTGTGCATCCACTCTTTTCATATCAAAAGAAAATTTCTCATGTTGATAGTATAAAATTAAGTGGTCGATGTAGGAGGAGTATCTGAACACCCTTTCCCTTGATAGGTTCATCAATTTCTCATGCATTTTATCTGATATATAGGTGGCATAGTCACAGCAGATTGGAGTTTTGCCAGGGGAAAACATGAGCATCATTACCAGTACAGTTTCATCAAGATACTCAATTGAGTTATAACCCAGAATGGGACTGATCATATCTGCAAGGTCCCTGCCCAATGGGTTGAGGTAAACATGCAAAATGGGAGGGTACTGCACAGTATTAGATTTAATGTATAATTGGTTCAGTTTGGTGATCTGAGCCTCTGTCATCTTAGCTCCTTGATTTATCAGATCAAACAAAGACAAAGGAACCAATTTCTTCTCAGTTTTGAATTGCAGCATTTCTCTGATGGCCTCAGGGGTAATGTAGAAAACAACTGAGCCTGAAGGGTCAAGCACAGCTCTCTGAGTGGGATCATAACCTTCAGCACATAGGTGAATTAGGTCAGGAAACTGATTGACCTGAGGAAGCTTGAAGATTGGGAGGAAGGAATCCCAAATGCCCAATACATCTGTTCCAGCCTCATGTTTGGCCTTTAATTCATTTAGCAGGTGGAGGTGGAACTTGCTTTGTATTAGGAATTCCTCTGAGATTTGATAATCCAAATCTGCTAAAGCCTGCCACTCCAATTCTCTCTGAGGGGCATTCAAAGGGGCAATATTGAGGGCCACAGGTGCTACTAGTGTATCCATAGTTACTTAAAAACTCAGCTGATAGGTGAATTGGTGTTACTGTGCAGAGTAACAAAAGAGCGTTTCTTTGAAGGAGAGGTGATTTGCCGAGAAACAGAGGATAAAAAGGGTCAATTGCAGCAACTGAAATACTACATAAAACACTAGAAAAGGAAAATGCTTGTCTTTAACAGACTCTTTCACAGTAATTTAGGTGTAGGTTCGGGTTCCCTGTTCACGACTGCGCGGACAGAATGCAGGTTATGAGAAAGCTTTGGTAACAAGGCTTAGCCAGTGAATTTCTACCTTCCAACTTCAAATGGGAACTGGGCGCAGGGGATTTGCCGGTGAATTATGTGTTTTTCTGTGTTTTAAGTGAATATAGTCGATTTACAGACAAAACCAAGCGCAGAGAGGATTCACAGGGATAAATACCTGGTAAACTGACAGTCCGGGTCACAAATGCAGGTGGGTTGGCGCGCCGAAGGTCTCCAGGTCGAATTCAACAGGTTGGCGTGAGCTTGGATGTAAAATACATGCAGAAGAAAATACAGAAGTTTTTGCAAAAAGTGCAAAAAACGCGAAAAATTGGCCAAAATATGGATTTTTGGAACATTGGCGCCTTTTTCGGATGACGTCAGCATGACGTCATCGGGTGGGGTCAGGGTCGGATGACGTCAGCATGACATCATTAGGTGACGTGGCGGCTTATGAGTGGTCCACGGGGATGGTGAGGTGGCGGACAGGTGGAGCAATGGCGGGCGGGGGCGCGGACGCAGCGATGACGTAGCAGTGACGCTGGCAGGCAGATTAGCGGAAACCAAAAACCGCAGGCGGTATGATATCGCACCGCTTTTGATACGGAAGTGGAGTTGTCAGAGGGGGCTCTGATACGCTGTGGGGGCGACGCGTGGCCGAGGCCTGACGTCACCCTCTGACAGATATCGAAAGCTATCTTTTGGACGTCGGGGCCGGTCCGATATCCACGTGAGCCGTTGGATGAAAGGCACCCGATCGGACGGTCGACGGGCCAATAACCTATCCGGACGATACGGCGTCAGGCGGGCAATAAAAAATGATTTTTCATGGGATTTGTGCCTTGTGGGACCTTTAGAAATATTGACAAATTTGTATGGTTTTCAATGTATTTCTTTATAAAGTCGCGCATAGCTCCGAAACTTAGGATAAGGCGGAAAAGTGGGTTTTTCAATGTATTTTTGCCTATTGAGCGGGTTAGGGGTGAAAATGGGTTTTTTGCAAGGTTTCTTAGGCAAATGAAGGGTTGAATGGGTAAATGAATTTTGAAGGAGGAAAAGAGGTAAGGCTTGGGTTCTTAAACTGACCAGATGTCAATTTAATTCCCTAATGGTGAACATATGGCTATAATGCCAAGGGGGGGGATATTTATAGAATGCTTGGGGTTTATACACCATGGTGTTATAATAGTAGGGAAAGGGTGACATAGGGAATTTAGATAATAGAAGTTAGGGGTTAGTATGGAGGGAGAAGGTGAATGAGGAGTGATATCACTAAGTTTATTTGAAGACAACTTAGCTTAGGGAGTAGATCAAAATGAAAAGAATTTTGCACAAGAAATGTGGCTCTTAAAGGAAACCAGGACCAACATAAAACCTTGAATTCTTTCACAAACACAACTGATGTAGGGATGTTAGTAATGAGTGTAAAACAAGGAAAAAGGGAAGTTAGACATGCTCCATTGTGTTGTTTTCTTTATATTGACCAGCAAGATTCAGTTTGAAAGGAATACATCTTCTGCAACCCCATCTACTTGCCTAGCATTTCTTGTTTCTTCTTGGAGGGTGCACTTGGACTTGCAGACCCTTATGTGCCTTTTATTTTCCATTGGCCTTTTCTTTTGATTGCCTATCTAACACTACCCTTATTGCTTCCAAGGCCCCAGATTAAGCAGTTGGGAACCTTAGCTTCTCTGCCTAACTATTGGTCTGCCAAGATTAAAAAGTTTGGACAGACTTCTTTCTCTACTCTAAAACAGAAAATTGAAACATGGCATGATCCAGATTGGACTGTTGGATCATCCATCAAAATTTGGTAAACATGAAGGCATGTACACACCTTGCCTTGTCTTGGAAATATGGGATCTTTGTATTAGCAAAGCAGAGCATATTTGGCATTTGAATTTGCCAATCATGGAATATGAAACCTATTGGTATAGGTATCCAACAAACTACACCTAAAGGTATGCTCAGTATCTCCGTCCATGGGTGTCCCAGGAGGAAACACTTCAAGACCTCATTGTGTAGCACCATACACCTCTGCATACCACTAATCATCCTAGTACTCCTAAACATGCCATTGTACATCGCGGCCTACCCATGTGCATTGTTGGATACCCTCAGCTACGGTTATGTGATCCTATACCGTTCTACTTCCTAACTGTGTCACTACACCTGTCACTCCCCGCATGTACTCACTACTATGTGAGGCACTCCCACTCCGCAACACAGAGTAACACACCACAACGCACCACCATGCATCTCCATGCCCACTTGTAGACCACTGCTCAATGCTAAATGCTTCCACACATCCCTGGATATCATGGCCTAGAGCTATGTCTCTACATGTCAAGCCACACCTGATCAGTATAATCATCTCCACTGTCACATCATTATCCCCGTTGATGAATGGATCTTCCCTCCAAATCCTCCTTGAGGGATCCGAGAACTGACTCTCCCCATGTGTCAGTAGTGATGCCACCACTACTCTGCTCCTCTCCGTCCTCTTTGCCCCGCACAAAAGTGAAGAGCCCCCAGCTCCATGCAAGGCACCATCTAGTGGATTTCCAATGCCACCTCCTCCGACAAACTCCTACCAGAGTATGTTGATCACCCAGTGATCCCATGTACAAATGCCATACCAAGACAACCAAAAGAGTTTGTCCATAAAATGGTTGGCCACTGGTGTTGATCGAGACTCCCCTAGCGAATATGAATTCTCAACTGCTAGGTCAACTGCACCATCCCGGTTGTAGTCAACCGGCATACATGGGAAATGATAGGTATTCCCTCCTAGATCCCAATGCCATTCAGGTCTTTCAACATCCCCAGTGCTTGGAAACTCTTGTTGAGCTCCACCTAGGTCCATTACCATCTCCATAGTCCACTCTACTGGGTACCAACTTAGAATCTCTCGCCACCCAACCCCAAGAGAGGGATCGAATGCATGAACTTCCGCACATAGAACAACCCCAGCATGTGGGTTTTTTACTATGTGCAACTCAGGTCGTCTCATCTCGTTATCTTGGTCAATACACAATCTAACTAGGTAGCTTTGTCTCCTTCTATCCAATGGGCCAAGCTAACCTAATAGTGTTGCTAGCCCCATCTATGTATGCCCGAAGAGTGTTTCTCTCACGCTCCAATGTGCACTGTAGCTGAACCAATAGGGAATCCAACTACTCCCCAATGTGAGTCAATTTGGGTGTGGACTCGGCACAGACCCTCTCATGCCCTCCATCTCCTTGTTCTACTGTAGAATTGCCTCTTGTACTAACGCGACCTTCCTTTTTAATGCTAGAAGGTCGGCTTGAAACTGATGGAATGGTCATGGGCATCTATCACCTGTAAACTCGGTCACGGCTCTAGATACCTCAGCAACTGTTGGCATCTCGTCCAAGGATGGCACCCCCTCAACAAATGGATTTATGCGAGTAAGCTCTATCCTCTCCACCAGCGTGTCAATTGGGGCTATCAAAGAGGTCTCTAATAAAGGTGACTCCTGCACCACACCGGGCATATCGATGTGCTCCTCACCATCATGTGAGCTCTCAACATCATTCTCAACCTCCTCCTCAAGCTCTTGATATCTAAATCTAGGTCTCCACCAGCAAAAACACCCCCTCATCTCACCCTCTAACTGTCTTTGTCCTATCTGCTCCTTTTCAGGAGATTTGGTGCCCTGATTTGGTCGAATTTCCCCACACGATGTAGTTGGTTGAACCCCATGGCCTTCTCACATCTAGCGTCTTTTTTGTAAGGGTGAGGATGGGTTTGGTCTATTACCCTCCTCAACTAGGCCAACCTCTCATTGTCTTAATGAATTCTACCCCAAATTTTTTGCATACTGGATTTCCCTTGAGCCATGGATTTGTCTACGGTTTCACCCATCACTGTGCACTCATACCCAAAGCTTCCATAATCTTCTGGTTTATTTCCCATAGTTGGGCCAAGATCATGCCCTAATACCATTGTAATGTTCCAAACTTAAATAAATAGTGATATGCAAAGCAAAAAAAAATTAAGCTATTAGCAAATGCTCATAAAAACTTCGGAATTAAGAACCAGCTGAGCCATTTTATTAATCAATGGAGCAAGTACAATAGTATGCAGGGATGCACCTGGGCTTGCGTCAATGGAAAGCGTGATAGAAACTAGGTGATAATACAATGATCTCAAATGCTAGAAATGACTGCTCCTCTAATGCTTTATGTTGCCTAGGAAACTTCACTACAGCCTAGAAAGGGACTGCAAAAAACCCTTCCTCCGGTGCTCAGAAAATGATGAAACTTCAGCCACAAACTCCTTGGCAAAAACCCACAAGAACCTCGAAATATTTTTGGCCCGATTTGGACTTCCCAAAATCGATCCCCGAAGGCACTATTCAAACCCCAACAATTCTACATTGTTTTCTGCAAAGATATAGCTTAAAACCCCACCTCTAGTGCTCAGAAAATTATGAAACTTTATATTTTTTATCCTTGTCAAAAACCCAGGAAAAACCCAAAAAGTATTTTGGCTAGTTTAGACTTTTGAAATTAGAACCCCTTGGAGCCCAACCTCAGTTACAACTGCAAAACTCAGCCTACTGGAAACTACCTGTAAATCCTCCCAGAAATGCCCTAAAGTGTTGAGCTGGCCCTTTCTATCCAATCCCTGACTTCCCAGGTGATCTCTTAGCTTAAGACACCTGCTCCTAAGCTCCACCAAAAATTGTTGAGTGGCCTCTGCGGTGTCCCCTAGCCCAACAATTCGAACTGCTAGAATGTTGGCTCTACTAGCTGTAAAAATCAGCAAGAATGTTGGTCTATTGCTACTATCTCAGCTCTCTAACTCTTCGGCAAACAATATGATCTCCATTGGCCTCTATCTCCCTATGTTTATTCTCTAGCTTCCCAGAAATACGCATTCCCTGCTCTGCGTTGGTTGGTGGTGCTATGTCACTGCCCCGGAACTCTTGAAATCCTTGTAGAGCTACCTCTCTAGGGTGGGCACGGATGGTCCCCCGAAGTAGAGGTTGAATCTCTCGCTTGAGAGACTTGTGGCTAAACAGCAGAGTGAACAGTCAAGTGATTTTGTTTGCAAGATGTATGAATGAATCCCAAAATGAGAGTTACTCCCTCCTTATAACTCCTTGGGCCTCCCTTGCCTCATGTGGGCCCCTCCATCCACCTATTCGACTTTCCCTCCAAGTTATTTAAATTGGACAATTCGAATTCCCATGTGAGTGGCCCCCACATTCCACTAGAAACCAAATTAATTCAAATTGCCTCCTAATTCCCTAAGTCAAAAATGATGGGTTCTCTTCCTTAGCCAAAATTGTGCAAAATTGTGTACTAGCACCCTATTACAAATGTGTTTAAGAAGGGACATGACAGTTGTCCACTAGAGGGAAGATTTATCTCCGCTATAAAATCCAGGCCTCGTTTTCTAAAGGGTTCCTCCACAAACACAAGAATCAATGGTAATGGTGCTAATTTATTCTTTTCAGCAAACTTTTGGCACTTTTAACAACTTCTCACAAGTCTATAAACATCAGAAAACAAAGAGAGCCAAAAAAAACCAGACTTCAAGATCTTATGTATTGTAAGCTTCCAACTGTAATGACCATCACAGAGGCATCCATGATATTCATTTACAACTTCTATAGTTTCTCCTTCTGTTAAACAGAGCAATAAAATATTAGTTGGATCTCTCCAATACAACTTTCCATCTGCTATTACATACTTTTGAGATTTGAATCTAAGAGATTTATATTTTGTTCTATTTAAAGAAGAAGGACAGCTAAGGAAACACGGATAATGAACAATATCTTTATACCGCTGAGAACAAAGGTACTTATATTGAATTTTGTTATCAGACTATTTATTCTTACCTAGTTCTTCTTCAGTCTTGGATGCAGCAGCTTCAGCCAGCAAATTGATTCCCATAGCTTGATGATTAGCTTTTGTTAAGGTTTGTGTTAACCCTTGTCCTTTCACCAGCTTGATTGGCTTGATGTCCATATCATATTCATGAATCTTAGCAATCCACTTTCCTCTTTTTCCATCACTATCACTCTGAGTCAACACATCTTTGACATCAGCATTAGGAACATAAGCAATAATTTGAGATTGAAGAATATAAATTCTAAAAGCCTTTAGTGCTTTTACTAAAGCATAGGCTTGGTTTTCTGGAATATTATACTTCAGCTCTACATCCCTTAACACCCTGCTGAAGAATGCTTTAGGTTGCTCCCTATTTTTTTTATTTCTTTGAAAAAGTACTGCTGCAAAAGTAAAAGGAGAGGCAAATGAGAATATATCGAAAGAATTTTGATAATCATGACTCACCAATATAGGTGCTTCTTAAAAGGCTTCCTTGATCCTGATAAAAGATTCCCTGGTAGTTGAGGTCCACTTGACTTCTGCAGCTTTTTTCAACATGTCAGTGATTTTTTCAACAATTTCTGCGTAATTTGGGACAAAACTTCTTAAAAAAATTCTTTCCCAAAAAACTTTGTATCTCCTTTTTTCTCCTTGACAGAGGTAAGTTTTTAATTACTTCTACTATTTTTGGATCTATCCTAACCCCTTATTTAGATACAATATGGCCAATTAATTTTCCTTCTTTCAAAGAAAAATGAGATTTCTTGGGTTTGAAGGATAAGTCATACATTCTGCATTTTTCAAAAGTTTGTTGCAAATGCTTCAAATGCTATTCATCTAATCTAGAGAAAATTGTAATGTCATCCAAATAAATTACCACAAATTTATCTTTTTCACCTACAAAGGCTATATCCATAGCCCTTTGGAAAGTAGCACCAGCATTTATTAATCCAAAAGGCATCTTAGCATACATGAAAGTGCCCCATGGAGTAGTAAAAGTTGTTTCTTTTATCTTCTGGCTGCAATGAGATTTTATTATAACCTGGAAAACCATCAAACATTGATAATCTAGAATATCCTGTTACTTTTTGCAAGATGTGATCCATTTTAGGGAGACGATAGTTATCCTTCAATCATTCTCTATTTAAACTTTGGAAGTTAATACATAATCGAATCTCCCCATTCTTCTTCCTCGCATGTACTAAATTATCCACCCACTCATATTATCTCAGAGGAACAATTAATTTAGCTTTTAATAGTTTCTTAACTTCCTTCTCAATTGATGGCAATAATAAAGGATTAATCTGCCTCAATTTTTTTCTATATGGCTTAATCCCTTATTTCGAAGGAATTTTATGCTGAATAATGTTGGTATCATAAGTCTTTAGATCTTCATAAGACCATGCAAATATATCAACATATTTCTTGAAAATATCCACATACCTCTCTTTAATTCTTTTGGAACATATTTTGCCAATCTCACCACCTTTGGCTCCTACTTTGTTCCAAGGTTGCAGTCTTCAAGATCATCTTCTAAATTTGTTTTCTTTATATTGACAGCAACGTCGTTAGCATTAAAAAATCTCTCCAAGGGTACCAAACCTTTAGGTATCACATTATTCTTCAACTTCATTATCTTCTGATCTCCTATGGAAACCTTTAAAGGAATTTTTTTTGCTTGATTCATATTCTTGAACATCTTTAGTTTCATCCTCTTGGTCGATCTCCAAGTTCAATAATTCACCTACTATTTCTATAAATCTTTAAATTTGTTCTTCATCTTCGAACACCTTCTAATACTTTACATGTTTGGAATAGAAGGTCTATTCCTGATTTCCACTTCATACCTGAGCTTGGGATTCAATGGAGGCTTAAAAGTACTAGCTACAACTGTCAATGAATCAGCTAGTCTATTACCTTCCCTAGCTACAAATTGTATATTGAAAGCAGGAAAGAAGTTATCCACCAAATCCCACACTTCATTCTTATATGTCTTAAGACTGGGATGTTTGGCTTGACATAGATTCTTGATTTGTTTAACTATCAATTATGAATCTCCAAAAACAGAAATACATTGTATTCCTAAATATTTTGCAACTTGTAAACCAAGAATCAAAGCTTCATATTCAATAATATTATTTGTAGAGTCAAATTCTAATTTATAAGAGAAGGGAATCATATGACCTTTTGGAGAAATCAAAAGAACTCCAACTCCATTCCCTTCTTTCAAATAGGCACCATTGAAATACAACTTCCAGACTCCACTGACTACTAGCTCCTTGCTTTTAATTGATGAAGGAAGTTGTACTTTTGTATCTTCAGCAATTTCCTATGATTCTTGTAACATAAAACAGGATAAGTCATCATTTTCCTAACTATAAATAGGATAATTACTTGAACCCTTCTTTGTGATAGTATTGACAAACTTGGTCTCTCAATACAACCTCCTTTCTTCTCCACCCAAAACTAGAATAATAGCATAAGTGAAATCCAGTTTGAGCACTCCTCTCGGTTTGGCTCCCCGGGATCTAGAGAGCAACATTTCAAAGCGAGCTAGAATATCTACAACAACCACGTCCATTACAATACTCCTTACAAGAATTTGAGCCAATGACACCACCAAATCCTTAAGCAATCCCACAAATTTGCCCTTTTTGAATCAAAAGAATATAGGTCTTTATAAGGAATTGTAATTTGCAAGTTTATTTGCTTCATAACTAAAAGTGGCATTAGATTATGGGAGGCTCCAGAAACTAACATACAATTATGAAGTATGAAAGTATGCATGAGTAGAGTAATATAAAAAGGTGGTGTAGAAGTATATTGTTCCTCCACATGAGGACCAAACATCACCACTGGTTTTTCCTCCTGCAAATTAATTGCATCTGTTGAATGATTATATTGTGAAAGATTTATAAAGTCAGAGACTTTCTTTTTATAAGTAGGAGTCTTCACTAGCTTAGTTAAAGGAATTGGAACTTTAAGTTTTTATAATTCTTTTAATAAATTAAAAGAATGAATTTCTTTCATTGTTTTCAATTGTTCCTCTTCATTTAAGTTTTGACTTGGGACCTTCTGAGAACTGACAACAGGTTGTTGAATAGATTTGGGCAACACCCTTAAATCCTGCTTGTTGTTAGAAATTTCTCCTTGATGAGCTGTAACAGTTGGGACTGTATTGATCTGTTGCTTTCCTTTATCAACTTGTCTTGGAGATTGTTGCTGAATTGTCTGATATGTTTGCTCCTCTACACTGTCTTGGAGTCTTGATCTCTTTATAGATATAAGATCATATTTTTATGCAACTCTTCTTGCATAAAGTTTGTAAACTTCTTATAGTATTCTTCAATTTCTTCATCATCCAGAGAGACTTGATAACCCACATTTGAATATTCCCTTGTGAATCCTTCTTTATCTTCATCATACAAAGTAGAAATCTAATTTTCCTATTCTTTAATAGTTTCTTCCACTATTTCCTTTGTTTCATCTTTGATATACATAGGTGGTTGTAGTGATCTTGGTCCTGTTTATCCCTTTACATAATTTGCAGTGGCTGCCTCTTAAATTGAGGATTAAAATTTCAATTTTGGCCCTGTTGAATCTGTCTTGGAGGATTTTTTCCTTCTAATTCCATCTTCACCAATTTACCGAACAAATTCCTAATGATTTTAGTCATTTCATCAAGCTTATGTTCATGATAATCTTTAGGTTGACTAACATCCTTCACTTCTTCTTTTCCTTTGCTCTTATATTCAACTTGTTCCTTTGGTTTAATTTTCCCTGTAGCAGATAGATTTGCTTCAATTACCAGTGCATCAATATGGATTTGGTCTAAAGTAGGATATATCCTCTCCCTCAAGGTAAAATCAAAATCAAATTCAAATGCCCCTGCACACACCACCTTTTCTCCTGTAGGTGGTGGTTTTATTTCTACTGGAAAATTATTATACAACTTAATAAAAATTTTAATGAATTCATTTACATCTTCTTCTGGTTTTATTTTAATTGCATTGAATTCAGTCAAGAAATAACCATGATTCTTCTTTTCATCCCATTTCTGTGTGAAAACATTCTCTAATTCCTGCCAAGTATTTATATAATTAGGAGGAAGTGTGTGAAGCCACTTCCTTGCTTCCCCTTCCAATGACTGGAAAAATAATATCATCACTACATCTAGATATTCAACATTTAAATTCTAAACAAATACACAAAAAGAAGCAATATGTTTTTACGTTGTTGCTTCATCTTCCCTTATAAAATTGGGTAACAATTTTAGATAATATCGAGGCATAATGTTCAAGGGTTGAGGAAGATTTAAAGGTGCATATATGTTCAAAAGAAAATTTGGGATAGCCATATTTGAATTTGAGAGGGGAACAGAAGAACTTCATGCCTAAAGTAAAAATGATTGAGGTGGGATAACAAAAATAGGAACTGGTTGACTAACAATAGAAACAGTTTGATGTGAAACTGAAAAATAATTTTTTTTAATCTCTTTGATTTCTGGAAAAGGAAAGTGCACTAACTCAAACAATTATCCTTCCAATGGGTTCTCAAAAAATATTTTCAAGGGAAGAGTAACTTTCTTGAGAAAAGTCAAGATTTTTCACAACTTCCTCTGAATGAAAAGTCTTAAGAAATTGTGGAACAGAACTGGTACCAGGAGAAGACAAAGTAGGGTTTGGGGTTACTGGGGATTTTTCCTTCCAAACACTTCAAGGGATTATTTTCTTTGGATTAGAAAGGATAGGATCTTTCTGTTGTGAGGTATCAGATCTTGTGTGGGGCTTTTCGGAGCCATGACTATTTTCTTGGTGAGAGACTCAGCCTAAGCACTTTCTTTTCTAACCAGACAAATAAATGACTACAAAGAAAAACCCAGGGAAAAAATAATTATGTGTCTTTGTTCCCCAGCAACACTGCCAAAAAATGTTGTAACTTGGAAGGCAACCTCTCGCTGAGGAGAGGTCAATACCCAAGACATTTGTTTAAAACTATGATGAAATAAATTTGTTGTCCCATTGTTTTAAAACCCCATAAATTATAATTATAAACGCAGTGCCTCTTAATCTTCTATGGGAAAAAAAATCATTCAAAGTAGCCTTCTAATGTTGAATACAATTTAATGAAAGTGTAGTGAGAAAGGATAATGGAAAGTCTTCAACAACAGGGTTCTTAATGCAGAATCTTTGTCTTCAACTTTAGAGGAAATATGTAATTAGCATGGAATGATATATAGAAAAGAGGAGTGCATAATTAAGGTACTTTTAACTTTAACTCACAAGAATCTGATTTTTGAAAAACTATAAAATTAAAGGCTGGAAGCTTCATTACTCTCTTCTATGAAGAAAAACATAAAATGAAAATAACAAGAAACACATTTTGTACTCAACAGGTGTTTGGAATCACTTCAAAATATTTATTCAAATCCACATGAAGATCAAGAATACAAGTAGTTTTTTCTTCTGAGGTCCAAAACTTGAAACCCTCACTTCTCTTTCTGAATTGATTTTATACAAAATTTCAAAAAGGGTAGTTAAGAAACTATCAACTGCCAAAACTACTAACTTCCTAAACTACTATGCAATTAATTTCTCTTTCGAACATTATATTTTTAAAAAGAGAAAATATAAACACATCATTTCAAAAACATCTAAAAGTAAATTGTTGTATGATAGGTGGCACTGCATCATTCAGTAATCTGAGACTCTGGTACAGATGAAGGTCCAGATTTTGCACTTGCTGCTGTCAGTAACATCCATTCTTTGCATTTTTTCCATATGGTTGTATCTAAAATGGGACTCTTGAAAAACCTAGTGTGTGAAATTCTGAAGTTGGTAATTTTGTTGTATGTTGGTTTGTCAACAAAAAGAGTTCTCATTAACCATAAAATATGGAAATCCCTGTGTAAATAATTGACAAACATTTATCCCTTCGGCATTGTTGTTCCTTCATGAGTTGGATTAATTTTTCTCTTAGGCTCCACCAGCAAAGTTTCATAAGTCTCCCAAGGTAATATATTTCCCTGTTGTTCCCAACATGAAGGCAAACCTACTCTAGTTCTTTTATCAAAATCAGTATTGAATTTCATTACTACTTCTTTTACCTCTATTAATTTTGTCTTTGTTGTCTTCCTGTACAAGTTTTTCACAATCATATTATTAATCTCTAACACATACTCAGTTATGTCTTCAAATCCTAATTCCCTTAACTACTGTGAAGATCTTGAGTTAAGGAAATCAATCATTTTCTTAGCAAACTGAACTCCTTGGTGTATCTTTTGCTTATTATTTGTGATGAATTTTTCCAAGTCTCTGATAATAATATTCTCCTCTTCAAATATAGACAATGATTCCCAGATGTTCCTTACAGTATGGATGATATCATTGCATAAAATTTCTCTTGCTTGAATAAGAGACATATTTCCCTTCACCTTCTCCTTTAGCTCTTTAATTTCTTGAGAAGCATCCTAAAAATCATTTTTCTACCTATCAACATTCTCCTTGGGAATTTCCAAGTCTCTTTCAGTGGATTTTATAATATTCAAGGCACTCTCATAATCTCTTTGAACTTTCTTCGTCTCATTCTCAGAAATTTGTAGCTCAATCAGGACTCTAGTCATTTTATCAGTTGAGTCTTCAGAATCTGCTTGTACCAAGATAATACAAACATGAGAGTCAATCTTTTGCTGCAAAATAGAATTCATTTCCTTTAGCTTAGCAATCTCATCATTTATTTGCAGGATTTCATTATTTACTGCTTCCTTTTATTTCTCCACCGGTGCTACTTTTGAATCCATAGGATGTTATATAGAAGGCATCTTCAACTTTTTCCTAAGCACTTGAATTTATGTTTCAGCTCCCTACAAAAATTTATGAACAACACTTCTATCATCTGGATTGACACCAATTTTAACAATCAATTTCTTTAATTCTTCATTTTGAGTGGTTAAAGCTTTAGAATTTGGTTTTTCTAATTTCAATTGATTAACCACTTTCTCTAACAAAGCTTTTGCTCTGCTAGAAACCAAAGAAGTTTTTTTCAAATCACTATAAATGAGTTCTCTTGTCTACCTATGTAAGTTGATTTTATTAGGTAGTGGTATATCTTTAGCATTTACTATCAAATTGAAAATCTTGAAACCTGATGAAGAAGACACAATTAAAGCAGAGGGGTGAGAGAAAGCTAGTTTGATTTGATTTCTCTCCAAATCCATAGAAGAAAGCAATCTAGTCTGTTAATTTGAAATAAACTGAGCTTCCAATTGGGACTCCATGCTTTCTTTAACTTTTTTGTTCTTTTCATGAATCTGAGAATATAGTTGCTTTATCATTGAAACAGTAACTAGTCTCTTCTGGAATAGGAGAAGATGGTATAAAAATAACTTCTCATGGTTGTAACTAAAAACCTGATGTTGATGATGAAATTCCCCCCTCAGATAGCTTAACCCTTTTAGCACCTTTGTTTGTTTCTTCCTCTAAATAAATGACATCTTCACTACCTCGCTTTAAATTCTTTTCAATTTGATGAGTAGTTTCAATCTCCACTCCTCCTAACAAACAAGTTTGTCTTCCATTTTCTAGCTTCTCAACATCTGGTTGAGGTTCATGTATATAGGGAGCATAAGGATTTTCCACTCTCTTGTTTGAAATTATATGGTGAGGATCATATGCCCATTTCTCTCCCGGCTGTAAATTCATATCTTCAAGAGCTTTCTGCACTTCTCCTATAGCTTTCCTATTATTCACAATAAAAGGTCCCACTTTCTTTGGAAATTTAAATAGATGCCTCTTCTTTGCTGGAACAAAATGTACTTGATCAACACTCAAAATTTGCCTTATAAATTCTAATGAAAATAGTCCCATAGGCACAAATTTAGGGAGACTATAGGGGGAAACTTCTGCTCCATATAATCTCATTTTTGCATAATCTTCTGATAGAAACCAATCACCTACTTTAATATCATTATTGAGCTGAAGAAAAGATTGAGCATTTGGTAATGTGCAAGGTGGAGGAGAACTATTTACGATTGAGTAAGAAATTGCTAAAATAAGTAATAAAGTACATCAAGCCCTCTTTATTTTCAGTACTTCTTACCACATCAGTCCAAAATACCACTAATTGTTTGTTCTTGTGAGGGTCCATGATATTCAATACCAGGTGCATGAATCTTTCAACATGAGTATACAATAAAAGGTAAGTAATTAGAGAGGGAAATTTGAAACATCCAGTGAGGGAAAGATATGTCAATTGAGAATTAACCATCTTCTCCCAAAAAGGAGGAATGTCAAAAAATGTTCAAGATTCATCATCAAACTGAACATTCTCAGGATAGCTCTGTCAATGATAGTAGTATCTTCCCTTCCTAAAATATTGGCCAGAATTTGAAGAATAGGTCTTACTTCCTCGGAAAAAGTATTCAAAGGAAAATGAGTAGGCTCCATAGGCAAATGCTTCCTAGCAAACATTAAAAAGAAAGTTAATTGAGCATAATTTGACCCAGATAAGTCTTGGAAGGTAGAAAACAAAATTTCTTCTGAGAAAGGAGTATAAGAACTTGAAGAAGGAAAACATAATGCTTGTTGAATCAAAAGGAAAGACACTTGAAAAATATTCACCTAATTTGTTCATGACAAAACATTTTTTAGGATAGAGGGCAGAGACTAGCCAATATATGAATTTCGGGAACACGTGGGTTTGAGGAATCATGGAAGCTAAAACACCTGACCTATCAATAGCAGCATATACAAGAAACTCAGCTTGGTTAATAATAATATGCTGGTAAATTTCTATGTAATTAATGGAGCAAACTGGGTCAAGTATATCCCTTTCAATGTCTATCAACAGAATATGGGAAGACAAGCCTGCTAAAATGTATTTCTTCAACATTTTGATAATATTGGATATCAGATATTTCGCACAAATACCTTAGCAGTGGTGGGTGATGCTGACTGGAACTACAATTTTTACAATTGGATCCATGAAAGCAAGAGCAGAGGACAATGGAAAATGAAATAAGTAAAAGAATCTAGCTTTTATAGAGGAAACGGAATAACGGGTGGGAAAGAACGGAATTAAATGTGAATGTGGGAAATTTGAATTGATGACATAGTGAAAAGATGGAAGAGATGATGGATGACGTGGTTGATGAGGTGGCAAAGCGGTAAAGTGACAGAGCAGTGGTAGAACAGATACATGGTGTCCGCGCTCACTTACTGACTTAATACGGGGGCAGAATCCTGTACGGAGGAAATTCAATGGATTCCCCCTGTAACCATTATGAATCGTTGATTTGCAATCAAAGTATATCTTGAAAAGTCTTTGCGGAGGCACTCGGAGAGCTAACCGTCGAGTATGTAGTGTCGATGGGTTTGTTCCATCCAATGGGTCCCGCTCGCATTCTCTATTGCGCCTGAAAATGTAAACGATATTTAATCATTGCCGACTTTAGTGTATGGGGATCCACCTACTTTAATCTTAAATTTGCATGAAAATTTAATTAGTGTAGCTTAATCTACCATTATAAATTAATCAAAATTCAAGATCAAATTTTTTTTGCCTTTTGATTTTCTTTTTTTTCATTTTCTTTTTGTAGATATATATACATTTTATTTTAATCACAAAGAAAAAGAAACGAGATACAACACATACTATAGAGAAATGATGAGTGAATTGTCATGTTTCCATATGATAGGTTGTAATCAACAAAATTTTACAAGGACCCAAATGCAAAGGTTGACCCATTTGTTGACCATTATTAAAGTTATGAATAGAAATTAGCATAGAATGAAATGTGAGAGTTAATGATGAATAATAATGAGTCCAAGTGAATGGATATACATCAATGAATGTTCAAAACGAGTGCCAAATAGACTTGGATAATATGGGGAAAAAATGATCTAAAATCACATATTCAAACAATTCAGTTTCAATAAAGAGGATATAAATAAAATGGTTTTCAACTGTGATGTTTAGGACATGCAACTAATTTTGTTTGGAACAATGGTTTATTTTAATGCCAATATGATGGCCCAAGCCACATGCAGTTCATGTAGAGGGGGGTTAATGTTCAACTTTAGGAAGACCCTAAACGTGGAAAAGAATATGGCCAACAAAATTTGTGGCGAGGTAGTTGTTCCATGAAATGGTTGAAAATGAAAGATATATTGCATGTCTCTAGAAATATTTGATTCAAATAATATTCAAAAAAATTATGAATCTCAAAAAACGAGATGGCTCTAGTAATACATGAGACTAGTGATTCATTAGATAGAATACATGATCATTGACTTGGAATAACCAAGTGGTAATTGAATCTAAATAACATAGCCATGGTGATGCAAACAATCTAATTATAAACGATAATGACTTGGGAGAGTGTTGATAGTTGAATAGATGAATTTATGACTCAATATGTTTATGTTGTTAAACTTTAGAAGAACTTAAGAGCTTCAATTTTCAAATGCAAATATTAGGAAAGAGAGAATGGATTTTTGTTATGGTAGTTTTATAGAAAAGCATTGGCATTTGTTCACAATGATAGAAATGGTCTCAAATATGAAATAAAAGACAAATTCCAATGTACTAAAGTATTTCCTTATAAACTATCTCCTATTCCTATATTTACAAATTTTAGGAACTTTCCCCATAATAAATGAAAATTTTATATTTTTCTATTTAGAACACCTTTAATATGCCCCCTTAATTAATAGTGTATCTTAAATTCAGTCATGACTTATGACCTTTTATTTATATATTACAAAAAAATCATTTAAAACAAAAATACGTGAAGCATATAAGTAAACATCAAAATATGACCATTGTAATCATTTACCACAACTAGCATACCCTTGAAGTGGTGAAAGTAAATGTTAAAGTTAGTAGGATGTGGAGACGGGCACAAAGGAGTTAAAGCACTTTTATCGAATGGTGAGGCCATCATGGGTTGTTGGTACCACTTAATCAAAGTTCACTTACCAATGGTTTGGTTGATATCCATAATCTTGAATGCATGACAATAACACCAATAGTTTGCTAGTTAAGATGGTCATCACACACTATGAATAGGTAATGAGCCAATTATCACAATTGTGAGAGATATTGTAAGGGATTTTGGCTTGACAAACAATTATTCTGTAATAGAGAATAAGAGTTTGAAGTAAAGTGTTTAAGAATGAAAGCGAGTCAATTTCTATGTGGATGAACCTAGGAATGCTCAATTTCATTTTCAAAGAACCTAAGCATCAAAATAAAGCCTCTTTAACCATGCCCACTCCATCATTGTGGTAATTAGATCATTGTCGTGATGGTCACATACACAAAGAAGACACGTCATGAAAAGATGAAAATAAGAGCATATGAGATGCATGATGCTTGATTACATAGAAGATTTCAATTGGAATCACTTCATAATGGATAATATTTAGATCAAAATGATAGAAATATCTCTTAAAAGTAATTGTTATGGACCCTAGCCTTAAATGTTATGATCACATGAATATCAATAATATTAAAAATCCATTATTTTTTAAAATAAGGTTCAGTGGTATTTCTTAAATTTACTATTGAAAATGCAGCATGAAAATCTCAGTTTGACTTTGTCTTGGTCAAACTAAAGAAATTTCAAATTTCTATTTCAGCGGAAATCTTGGAGGTAGTTAACTGAGGTGACATGTCACTTGTCACTCAATTAACTCAGTTAATTCGAGTTGGGAAAGCTTGATTTCTGTTCAGTATGTTTGATTGCTAATTTGTAGCAATCTATTTCTGTTAATTTGAGTTATTGTCAGTTTAACTAGTTCTAACTGTCATAAGAACTAATGGAGGTCAAGTTGTGGAAGTGGAACTTCAACCACACTTAGTGATCAACCAGTTAACTGATCAATTAGTTTAAATAATTGTTTCATACAGAGAATTCGAGTTACCCAATTGAGATGAATATTCCAAGGAAATGTACTATCATTTGTAGCATATTCCAATGTGTACAGGTGGTGCATGGAGTCAGAGAAAGGACCTAGGGAATTGCGTAATTCAATAGTGGGAAATTCCTAAATAATAGGGGCCAATTTCCTAAGGGAACAGTGCAAGGAAATAGGATCTTAGAGGGCTTGAAATTTGGCTAAGCATTGGCCAAAGTCAGAAAGTCATGCAGAGGGATAGACTATACTCTTGCAGGGTGTGCTTAGGTTTGAGCAAGAATATGTATTTCATCTCTATTCTCTTATTAATGCAATATAGCTAGTAAGGGGTTTTGAGCAGTTGCTTTCCCCTAGATAAATATTTGTGCATGTGTGATGTTTCCGTTTGCATGTCTATGATTCTTATTCTAGATGATGAATTAACTTTCGCGGAATAGTAGAGTGGCTTCAAGTCTTGTGATTTAGCAAATTTCATGAGCAATTTTGAATCTACACATTATTTCTACATGGTATCAAAGCTAGAATCACTATAGAACAGAGAATTTGAAGGTGTCATTGCAGGAGTTTCGAATTTGAATATCAGTGTTGCAAGTTTTCGTCGGGACTAAGAATATGGCTTTCAATGGAAGCGGGCTCGAGTATGCCTTGGAAGGAACCTCAAACTTTATTGCATGGAAGGACCACATGGAGGAAATATTGGATGACAATGGGTTGCTAGAATACATCAAGACAGATGTGGCAAAACCCCAGTCATCTAATGCCTATAATATTTCTCAGTGGAAGAAAGATGTGGCCAAGGGGAAGAGAATCATATTGGAGGGAGTACAGGATCATATTGTCTCGAATCTCCAAAGAAAAGATACTTCGTTTGCAATGTGGAAAACGCTGACAGAATTGTTCGAGAATAATAGTGACCATAAGAAGCTAGCACTCAAGCACAAGCTTCGAAGTATCAAGATGCAGAAGAATGACACAATTTCGCAATATCTAATCAGGTTTACACAATGTCATGATGAATTTGGTGAGGTCAGTGTTAATGTCCCTAAAGAAGACTTGGTATCTCTAGCCCTTTTTGGCCTTCCCAAGAGTTGGCATAGTTATCAAGATTCAGTAAATCGTAGGAAGAAACTACCAAGTTGGGAGTGCTTATGGTCTGACCTGGTACACGAGGAAATAAGGTGGAATACCATAGATGGGACTTCATCCAAGGGCGAGGATGAGGATAATTGTGCCTTGCATAGAAAGGGAATAAATCCCAATCCAAAGCAAAATCTAGTCAAGGGGGCAAGAAGAAAGACTTGTCCAGAATCAATTGTTTTCAATGTCATGAATTTGGACACTATGCCATGAAGTGTCCACACAAGAAGACAAGAAAGAAGACCTCAAGAGGAGAAGCAGGTGAAGCTTTGGTTTCATAGTTCAAACTTGATTTTACTCTCATTTCATGCATGGCCAGCACAGTGATGGGAAGTGTGTGGTACTTCGACAGTGGTGCCTCATTCCATATGATGGGGAATATATGTTTTTCAGTGATTTGGAGGAAAAGGATCTCTAGATGCACATCAAGATGGGAGATTATGGAAGGTACAATGCGACTAGGATTGGTACAGTCACCTTTCAAAGGGAGTTGAGATCCCCTCCCAGGCTCAAGGATGTGATGTTTGTTTCAGGTTTAAAGAAGAATCTTGCCTTCATTGCAGTTTTGGAAGACAGTGGTTATGATGCGATCTTCAGCAAAGGAAAGGAATTCCTGAGACACATAGCCACGGGAAAGGTGAAGCAGATCGGAGTTCGTTTGAAGAATCTCTACAAGCTAGACGTGGAGGATTGTGTTTCATTGAGCACAAAGGCAGAGAAGGTGCAGAGTCGTGATGTTAGTGAAATTTGGCATAGGATACTTGACAATTTTCATGATGGTGCTTTGAAGATCATGCAACAAATTACCACAGGCCTCCACAAAGGATCACTAGAGGAGTAGGACACATGCAAAGGGTGTAACTTGTGGAAATACAAAAAATCCACTTTTCCATGATCAGGATAGCAAAGCACATGCAGTCCTTGAAAGGATCCACTCTAATGTTTATGAACCTTTCTTGACAGCCTCCACTACCAGGCACAAGTATTTTGTCATCTTTATTGATGACTACTCGTGGAAGTGTCGAATCTTCTTCATGTAGAAGAAGGATGATACTTTCTCCAATTTCTTAGAGTTCAAGGAACTAGTGGAGAAAGAAATGAGCAAGAAGGTGAAGGATCTTAGGAGCGATAATGGAGGTGAGTATGTGTCGAATGAGTTTTAAAAAATTTGTACAAAAGAATGCATTCAACGAGAGTTGACAGCACCCCATAGCCCACAGCATAATGGGGTGGCTGAGAGGAATAACCAAAGGATTGTGGGAGCTGCACAGGTGAATTTGCATGACCAAATCCTACCTATGCACTTGTGGGTTGAAGCATGCAATGCAACAGTCTATTTGCAGAATAGGAGTCCTCATTATATTCTTGGCATGATCACACCAAAGGAGGCTTTCTCGAGGAGGAAGTTGGATTTGTCACACTTCATTATTTTTTGAGCCTCTATCTATTGCCATGTCTCCAAAGAATCAAGGAATAAGCTAGAGTTGACAGCAGAGTTGGGGGTATATGTGGGTTACACAGAAACTCGCCACAACTACTGTGTGTATTTTCCATCACTCATAATGAAATTTGTGTGATGGGATGTCAAATTTTATGAAGACAAATCCATGTGATTCTCTATTGAGAGCGAGCTTCAGATCCCACCACAGGAGGAGATTGTAGCTCCAAAGGAGGAGCCTCAGGATGTTGTGGAGAAGCCACAAGTTGAGGAGAAGAGAGTGGAGAAATTCACTGAAGTATAACTATCCATAAAAGGAAGGAAGATAAAATATAACCAGAGAAGTTGAGAGACTTGTGCAGGATGCGAGGGAGAATGTGGGTGCTCCTTCAAATCAACGCAGGGAGAGAAGATCACCATATCGATACACTAGCTACATGGATCTAATGATTGTGCTAGTAGAGACTAAACCATCCTCTTTCGAGGAATAAGTAGAGCAAACTATATGGGAGGAGTATGAATCCATTGTGAAGAACAGTGTTTGGGAACTGGTTCAAAGACCAGAAGACAAATCAGTTGTGGGTTCGAGATGGATCTTCAAGGTGAAGCAGGCAGCAGATGGAAGCATAGAAAAGTACATGGCCATATTTGTAGAAAATGGGTACCCTCAGGTGGAGGTTATTGACTATGAGGAGACCTTTTCTCATGTAGCAAGGCACTCATCCATCAGATCAATCCTTTCTTCAGATGCACAGATGGGATGGATGTGAAAACTGCATTCCTTAATGGAGTTATTGAGGAGGAGGTGTATTGATCTGAAAATGGAATGTACTTGTTTAAGGTTGCAAGGTATCCATTTCCCATAATTGCAAATGTGAGCTATACACTCCAAGTGACCTCTGAAAATGTGAAAACTTCTTATTTCTTATACAAAGATAGACTATAGGGGCATTCACTGGACATGTCACCTCTAAAGAGAGGATGAGTTCCAGAGGCTACCTGGCCCTCTACAGGCTCTGCCTAAAGAAATAGCAAAGTAAACACTTAGAAGTCTTTGACATACACATACTTGAAGTTTGATGTCTTGCGGAATAAGACAAATAACTTTTTGTAGCTGAATAGGTGATTATGTGTGTATGCAAGTTATGTATATTTGTTTTTTTACACTTGATATCAGTTTTGTTTAGCATGTCATCTTCAGCAAATAAAGATATCAAAATGATAAAGCAGTTCACTCCTTCTGGGCTACATCTATTGGACCAAGCCTCTCAAACTAGGCTTGTCCTCTTGTATTAAAAATGCTACAAAGACTAATACAAGAATATTAGTGTCTCGAAAGATAGATCTGACTGTAAATACAGATTCAGAAGATAGGAATTAGCTAAACATGCTCTTTCCCAAGCACTAAACAGTGAAATTGTACCTTATACAATACTTTCCCCAATTGGCCCTTGTGGCCCTTTAGACTTGCATGGAGAATTTCGAGGTGAAGATGACGTCAATTGGTTCTAAAACCTCTTCCATTAGACTCAGAATGTGGAAAATAGCAAACATAGGCTTTTGAATCACCAAAAATGGATGAACATAGCCCCCAAATAGCTCAAGCACTGAAATGGCCCTAGTGGCCCTGAAAGCTTCCCTGAAGCTAAACAGTGAGAAGAATGCCTCAACAGGAAAAACGAGCTGTAGAAATGGATTCATAATGCTGAAAACCTTCAGGAATGACCTTCGTTCCACATTCAATGGCTACATAATTCCCAATACAGCTCCCAAACTGATTTGCCTTAGTGGATCCTCGAACTTCCACGAAGAAAAATCACCTGCAAACGACCTCAAATGGCTGTGAAACCTATGAAAATGGCTTCAAAAGGTCGAAGAGACCCAAAATCAAAAAAAAAATCGTCCAAAACAGACTTTCCTAGCCAAAGTTATGGCTCATTAAAGTTTCTCCAGTTTTCCCTAGAAAAACTCCATATAACACTGGCTAACTGCCAGATAACCCCGACAAATAGGCAATTCCGCCATTTTTGGAGCGCTCCACCAAAAAATCTGCCAAATTGACTGTCAGTTAACTACCAATAAATCCTGCATGTGACCGGAAATCTCGGGCTGTTGGTTTGCATTGAAGTTCGCGCCGGCAGTTAAGGGTTTAGGCCCACGGTTTTGGGCATGTTGGTCACGTGTATGGGGGCTGGCCATTAGGGGCTGGCCCCCTTGGGGCCCCGCCCAACGCAACCTTAAAACTCAAATGAATTTTGTTCCACTTCCCTAACAAGACCTACCCATGTAGCGCGTTGGTAAGATGAGGTTATTGGGCACATGAGATTGTGGGTTCAAAACCTGTAAAGGCCCAAAACTTTTAAAATAAGCGCCCACATGATGCTGATGTCAGTTGACCCACATGGTGGCTTTCAGGCCTGCCATGTGGCATCCTGCCATTCGCTGCCCAAAATGAATATTCCTTGGAATATTTTTTTATTTTTATTTTTTTTTTTAATTCAAAAATTAAGAGTCATTGGGCGATTTTGTTTTTGGCATAACTTCTGCATACAGAGACCGTTTTTTGAACCGTTTGCGGTGCCGGAATCAGGAGGAAGATCTATATTGAATCATTTATGTTTGAATTAGTTTTGAGAACTTTCATTTTTTACCATTTTACGACACTTGGTCCTGAGCTCTTGATCACACCTCCCAAATGAGAAGGCTTTTGGTCCCCAAAAGCTTACTGAATCTCTGAAATGAATTGTATAGCACTTGAGGAACAGAAATATCCTCTTTTGTTCAGCCAAAAGAGCATGCTGGTGCCAAAATGTCTTGCCTTGCCAACTGTCGTCATGGCAACTTTTCGCTGCATAAGCCAAGTACTTGTCGAATCCCGACCAAGCTTGTTCGCTAGACAAACTGAAAATTTGTAGAAACCAGCAATGATACTTGCTGATATATGAGCTGAAATATTTCTCTAAACATGTGGGCTTGCCAGCTGTCGCGATGTCCATCCATGGCACCTCCGCTCCAGAAGAAGAGCTGCCTCCCAAATGAGAAGGCTTTTACCGGCTATAGCATGCTGAATGTACTACAAATGCTCATCCAAAACTCTTGGAATACTTGCTGCAAAAACTTCTCGAAAGAAGTAGAGACCCATGCTGAAATTTGAGCCCTCTTTACATGCATGCTTTTCCAGCTCATGGAATTGTGCACAGCTTTGCACCAAATTCTTTCCCTGCACCAAATGACACCAAAGGTATCTTGTGCAACAAGACAATCATCAACAACAATTTGTCCTGAAATATGTTGAACAATGAACTCAACCATCAACATAAAAAGTGTGTACACAACCGACACAAGTCAACATAACATGTGCACCACAATCGACACAAGTCGACAACATAAGTGGCACAATCGACAATGTAAAAGTGTGCTCACAAGCGACACTAGTCGACTGTCAACAAGATACATTTACAAACACATGTATGTATCAAAACAATGAAATATATACAGTTTGATAAACACACCTACAACATCTATGTATAGGTGCAACTTCAACTTTTCTTTTGCAAAGACCAACAGTTACATCAACCCAATAAAAACACATATGGGTGACAAGAGTTGAAATGAAAAACATTGTTGCAAAACTAGTGAGTATCATACTCATCTTTTACCATCCTGCAACTTGCATTCCCTTAACAAAGAAATGCATTCAATCAAAATACATGCAACTTTAATTGGATAAGAATTCTAACCATTTCTTACCAATCCATTTCAAAGGCACTTCCTTTAACTGCACATCGATATCAACATGTGTATCATATTGACACATATCAATGATGGAAACTTCCTTCCCATTCTTGCCATACTCTTTCTCCCATTTCTTCAACTTTCGTGGAAGCATTGTTGGATTCAAAGTCAAACACCTTTCAGCAGTATGTCCATGCTTATGGCAATAAGTGCAACACATGTTCATCTTCTTGACAACATGATTTGCATTGTTCAATGGAACTTTGACTTCTTGCCTCCTTTCCTTCAAAATTTTCTTGTATGTTTCCATTCTTTTCCAACATCTAGAAACACTATGGTTAACCAAACCACAAAAAGAACATGCCATTCTTTTCCAATTCCTATGTGGAAATTTTCCGTGCTTTACATGTTCAAAGGAAATATGATTGAAATCAGATTTATACCTTTCTCTTTCACCTTCATTACCTTCATGAGGAGGTGAATCAAATGAAGAAGTAGCTCCTTTTGGAACACTATCAATCCCTTCAGTGGTTTTAGAGCTTTCACCACTTTCTTGTTCAAGTGCATGCTTATGCACACCTTCTTCTTGCAAGGTATGTTTCAAACTATTGCATTCCCCAAGAATGCAATCTTTACCAACTTGAGGTAGGGAACTTGAAATGAAACTCCTTCCAGGAACTGTTTCAATTGCCTTCATGGCTACCTTGGAACTTTCTCCATAAGATTGTCCACAGCCAAGACCCAAATTCTTAGGCCTTACTTAACCGTTATTGGCTCAACTATACCCTGTGCATGCTTGCCCAATCCTTTTCCTTCATATCCCATTTTGGACATCAACTTGGACCCTATGCCTATGGTATGTTTCTCAAAAGAACCAACATAAACATTCTTATAAGAATTTGAAGACAAACTAGAATTGTTTACCTCTTCTTCAAGTTGATATTTGGCTAAGGCTTCTTTGGCAACAAGAAGTTGTGTCTCCAACTCATGCATCCTTTCCATATTCATGTTGCAATATGAAGTTGGCTTCCCATTTCCTGCAATTGATCAGAAAGCAACTTCTTCTCTTCCCTCATGGAATTCAACTTCTCTTGAATTCTAGAGCTCTTTCTTTCATCCTCATACATTTCTCTCACCATATTCATCATGATGAAAAATTCTTGCTTCAAGCCTTCATCAAAAAATCTTGTGAAGGAGGACGATTTTGAGAACTCACTTATGGAAGTTGTCATTATGAAAATGAAGAAAAGAGCTTCAGCAAACTCAAACAACAAGTAGTTTGTAGAATAATAAAGCAGTCATCTTCAACACTGCTTAAGACACCTTTCAAGCTACACAATCAAGCTAGTGATGACAATCAACCAAACCTAGTGCTCTGATACCATCTGATCTGAAAATTTAATGTACTTGTTTAAGGGTGCAAGGTATCCATTTCCCATAATTGCAAATGTGAGCTATACACTCCAAGTGACCTCTGAAAATGTGAAAACTTCTTATTTCTTATATAGAGATAGACTATAGGGGCATTCACTGGACATGTCACCTTTAAAGAGAGGATGAGTTCCAGAGGCTACCTAGCCCTCTACAGGCTCTGCCTAAAGAAATAACGAAGTAAACACTTAGAATTTTTTGACATACACATACTTGAAGTTTGATGTCTTGCGGAATAAGACAAATAACTTTTTGCAGCTGAATAGGTGATTATGTGTGTATGCAAGTTATGTATATTTGTTGTTTTACACTTTATACCAGTTTTGTTTATCATGTCATCTTCAGCAAATAAAGACATCAAAATGATAAAGCAGTTCACCCCTTCTGGGCTACATCTACTGGACCAAGCCTCTCAAACTAGGCTTGTCCTCTTGTATTAAAAATTCTACAAAGACTAATACAAGAATATTAGTGTCTCAAAAGACAGATCTGACTGTAAATACAGAATCAAAAGATAGGAATTAGCTAAACATGTTCTTTCCCAAGCACTAAACAGTGAAATTGTACCTCATACAGTGCTTTCCCCAATTGGCCCTGGTGGCCCTTTAGACTTGCATGGAGAATTTTGAGGTGAATATGACCTCAACTAGTTCTAAAACCTCTGCCATTAGACTCAGAATGTGGAAAATAGCAGACATAGGCTTTTGAATCACCAAAAATGGATGAACATAGCCCCCAAACAGCTCAAGCACTGAAATGGCCCTAGTGGCCCTGAAAGATTCCCTGAAGCTAAACAGTGAGAAGAATGTCTCAACAAGAAAAATGAGCTGTAGAAATGGATTCAGAATGCTGAAAACCTTCAGGAATGACCTTCGTTCCACATTCAATGGCTGCACAATTCCCAATGCAGCTCCCAAACTGATTTGGCCTTGGTGGCTCCTAGAACTTCCATGAAGCAAAATCACCTGCAAATGACCTCAGATGGCTGTGAAACCTATGCCAATGGCTTCATAAGGTCGAAGAGACCCAAAATCAAAAAAAAAAATTCGTCCAAAACGGACTTTCCTAGCCAAAGTTATGGCTCATTAAAGTTTCTCCAGTTTGCCCTAGAAAAACTCCAAATAAAACTAGCTAACTGCCAGATAACCCTGACAAATAGGCAATTCCGCCATTTTTGGAGAGCTCCATCAAAAAATCTGCCAACTTAACTGTCAGTTAACTACCCATAAATACCGCATGTGACCGGTAATCTCGAGCTGGTGGTTTGCATTGAAGTTCGCGCCGGCGGTTAAGGGTTTAGTCCCACGGTTTTAGGCATGTTGGTCACGTGTATGGGGGCTGGCCCCCTTGGGGTCCCGCCCAACGCAACCTTAAAACTCAAATGAATTTTGTTCTGCTTCCCTAACAAGACCTACCCATGTAGTGCGTTGGTAAGACGAGGTTATTGGGCACATGAGGTTGCGGGTTCAAAACCTGTAAAGGCCCAAAACTTTTAAAATAAGCGCCCACATGATGCTGATGTCACCTGAGCCATGTGGTGGCTTTCGGTCCTGCCACGTGGCATCCTACCATTCGCTGCCCAAAAGGAATACTCCAAGGAATATTATGTGGAATATTCTTTTTTTAATTTTTTTGAAAAAAATCAAAAATTAAGAGTCATTGGGCGATTTTGTTTTTGGCATAAATTTTGCATACGGAGACTGTTTTTTGAACCATTTGTGGCGTCAGAATTAGGAGGATGAGCTCTATCTGGTCGTTTAGGTTCGAATCAGTTTTGAGAACTTTCATTTTTTACCATTTTACGACACTTGGTCCTGAGCTCCTGATCATGTATATTGAGCGACCAGAAGGATTCGAGACTTTTGATCAAGATTCTCATGTGTGTAGACTCAAACGAGTGTTTTATGGTCTCAAGAAAGCAACTCATGCTTGGTTCACCAAGATCGATAGATATCTCACCAAGTGGGGCTTCACCAAAAGTGAAGCAAATGCAAACCTATATCATATTTTTGTAGAAGGTAAACTATTGATTATTGTTTTATATGTTGGTTAATTTATCTTGATTGGTGATGAGAAGTTGCTCAGATGTTGCAAGGAGGACCTTGCAAGAGACTTTGAGATGAAGTACATGGGTCTCATGCAATACTTCTTTGGATTGGAAGTATGGAAAGGTGATGGGGAATTTTTTTTCTCTCAGGGAAAGTATGCCAATGAGATACTTCAGAGGTTCTGCATGAATAGGTGCAAACCCATGGAGACTCCTCTAGCGACCAAATGGAGGAAGGAGGATGCCACTTTAGGTGAGGAATTGGTTGTGATTGTTTACCAGCAGTTGGTGGGTTCACTCATGTATCTTGTGAACACACGACAAAACATGTGCTTTGTTGTCAACCAGTTGGCTCAATCTATGGTTAGGCCAGCCAAACTATTTTGGAGGGCATCTAAACATGTTCTACGGTACCTCAAAGGCACTATCCAGTTTGGACTATGGTATAGATGCACAGAGGAAGTGAATTTGTGTGGATTCACAGATGTAGATTGGGAAGGAAGTCCATCAAACTAGAAGATTACATCAAGTAGAACTTTTAGTGTTGGGTCCACAGTGGTTTCTTGGTATAGAAGGAAGCAGAGATCTTGTGGGACTCATCTCGGCAGAAGAAGAATACATGGCTTCAATTCAAGCAGCATGTGAGGTGGTCTAGATGAGAGAGATACTCGTTGGCTTGTTTGGTCAGATGATGGATCCTACTGTGATTTATTGTGATAGTCATAGTTGCATCAAACTATTTGAGAATCATGTTTTTCATGATAGATCCAAGCATATTGATGTCTGGTATCACCATCTATGGGATTATGTGTAGAGGCAGATTATGTTGTTGCAGTACATTCTGATAGAGGAACAAGATGTTGATATTTTGACAAAGGCCTTGTCAAGATGGAAGTTTGAGTTCCATAGGTGTAGGATAGGGGTGGTTGATAATCCATTTCTTACTGAGAGGGAGTGTTGAAAATGTAGCAAAAAAATCTCAGTTTGACTTTGCCTCGATCAAACTAGAGAAAATTCGAATTTCTATTTCAGTAGAAATCCTAGAGGTCGGTAACTGAGGTGACATGTCACTTGTCACTTAGTTAAGTTAGTTAATTTGAGTTGGGGAATCTTGATTTTAGTCCAGTATGTTTGATTTCTAATTTTTAGCAATTTATTTCAGTTAATTAGAGTTATCGTCAGTTTAACTAGTTCTAACTATCAGAAGAACTAGTGGAGGTCAAGTTGTGGAAGTGGAACTTCAACCACACTCAGTGATCAACCAATTAACTGATCAATCAACCAAAATAATTGTTGCATGCAAGGAATTCGAGTTACCCAGTTGATATGGAGATTCTAAGGTAGTGTACTATCAATTGTAGTATATTCCAATGTGTACGAGTGGTGCATGTAGCCAGAGGAAGGACCTAGGGAATTATGCAATTCAATAGTGGGAAATTCCTAAATAATAGGGGCCAATTTCCCAAGGGAACGGCGCAAGGAAATAGGATCTTGGAGGGCTTGAAAATTGGCTAAGTGTTGTCCAGAATCATTTAGTCAGGTAGAGGGATAGACTCTATACTTGCAGGGTGTGCTCAGGCTTGAGCAAGCATATGTATTTCATCTATGTTCTCAGATTAATTCAATATAGTCTATAGTAAGGGGTTTTGAGTAGTTGTTTTCCCCTAGATGAACATTTGTGCATGTGTGATGTTTCCTTTTGCATGTCTATGATTCTTATTCTAGATGGCGAATTAACTTCCGCAAATTAGTAGAGTAGCTTCAAGTTTTGTGATTTAGCAAATTTCATGAGCAGTTTTGAATCTACACATTAATTTCTATATTTACCTTAGCTATTTTGGTTAACGAATATTCCATAGTCCAATGTGTTAAATATAATTTATGTATATACTTCAATATTGTATTTTTATTTTTTATTTTTCATTGGCCTAAGACAACTAACACCAATGATTTCCCTTTTTTGGAATACATTCTTTTTTAAATAGCACTTTTCATTTTCAAAATTTGTATTTGCATAAGGGTGTTTGCTAATGCCCATTTCATTGAAGGGATCAAAGAGATCTAGAACTACTCTTACTACAAGGGATACCCTAGTGCCCAAGTTTTGAAACATAGAGGTGTTGGGCATGTAACCTCTACGTGTATGAATTTTGTGTACAAAAAAGCAACTCCATGATGTTGAGAATTACAAATTCATCAAATAGATGGTGGTCACTTCTTTATACATATATTAGATTGGGTCAATTGAATTCCATTGAGGCAACAAGAAAGTATATCAAGCTTGAGGAGGTTTGATATATGATATAGCTCCCTTTTGCAACGAGTGAATCTTTATTTCTTAGGGAATGTAACCAATTGGGTGATTTTTGTTAATTCCCAATAATACATCAAAATATTTCATTGCTCTTACCATGCATATGTTTGGCATTTGTTTTTACTATGAAGCCTTATGCTTCAAACCTAGCTTTCAACTCAACAAATTATTGAGGGTTAGACTTACACATCATTGCTTATGTTCCATGCCTTTAACTAGAGTTAGAAGAATAGTGTCTATTTCTTTGTATGTGTATCGAACACCCACAAACCTAGTTCTATAATAAGATGTGTTAGTCATCATTTTCTTGTGTTCAATTGTAGAATGTACTTCCAAACATTATTATTGGGGGAATGAACCATTTCCTTTCCTTTCCTTTCCTATGGTTTAGCTTCCTAAAAATGACCTCATAGATATCTTATTCAAATTATCACTCGATCATTATCTTGATTTGCTAAATTATTTCCTTCCCTTCCATTTACTAGGTGGCTTATGATGCAAGAATATTGAATCAAAATTTCCCAATAGCCTACTTGTTTCTTTGGAGGATAAGAGATGGATCAAACCAATCATTGGCACCTTAAGCTTTCAAAAATGATATGACAAGCAATGGTTACAAGTTGGGCTTCAATATTGCAATGTAGAGGCTTGATAGATGCAAGCAATGTTAAATGAACCCATTTCTCATCTTGGATTTCCATTTCTTTATGAGTTATTTTAAGCATTTCAATTAAGCACAAACTTCTTATGGCATTTAATTTCAATAATGTACAGTGAATGATATAGTCCTAAATTCAATGTGGTACAAATCCCCTACATGTATATATAGGTAGTGAACCATTGAACCAATTTTCCAACAAATCAAACATGTTAAAACAACAGCATGCTGGTATGATGGATGTAAGAAACAACTATGTAATGGTTGACCCTACAAACACTACACTTATAAATCTTAGTTATTGCAAGAAATTCATGAATACAAGTACATAGTTTCAATATGAATGAATATCAAATCCCCTCCTCTCTCCTCCTCTAAAAAGATTATATGATTAAATATGTGGTTTTTTGTCACAACATAGTAGAGTCTATCAGCTATCATAAAGATAGGCAGTATATATGCCCTACAAAATTTTATGATTATGACACTTATGTTAATTTTTTTATTTTGAACTTAGGTCAGACCATATAGCTTGACAATTTATTTTCTTGTGGTTGATCAGATTTCCCAAGTGGTCAACCAACCAAAATTTACGATATGTATTTTGATATTTTAGTTAATTAACAATATCCATTATCTAGCTTTCAAAAAATATGAAAAGAGATTAAAAAAGATGAATGTATATTTGATATTATTCCATAATATATATTTATTGTCCATAAAACTTTTGTTCCCTTTCTACAATGTCATTTATTCATTTTACTAATTCCACCGCTTAGAACTAGGTGTTGAATGAGAAATTTTCTACTTGAAACCAATTTAATAGTTTGATTGATTATTTCCTATCAATTTAACCATCTAATTAATCATTTGAACATTTACAAATGACGACCAATGCTTCTTTAGAATATAATTAAAAATGTTGAATATTGGACCATGGACATTTGCTTCAATCAAACACAATAAGATTACTAATTGTGATGGCTATTAAATCTCAGGGTATTGGCACTTTGTATCAATTTAATAATCTTATTGATTATTTCTTATATGCCATGTTATTTTTCTTTTGACCATTGCTTCAATCAATCACAATAAGATTAAATATTTGGTGTTAATAATTCTCAATATTTTAGCAAATCACTTCAATAATATTATTATTAATTATGAGAATTTATTTGCATTGATTTACACAATTAATTTGTAAATATATAGACCAATCAAATATCGGTGTTTTCCATATGAAACTATGTTTCAAGATTCAAATATATATTTAAATAAACAAAAAATGACAATGTGAATTAATCAAATACAATTTCTTATTATTTTAACATGAAAGCTTATGAATAACATTGACAACACTTTAGAATCTTGCTCATATTTATTGTTAATGAATCTTTAACATCAATTCCAAAAAATCATCGTAACTTATAATAAATATAATTAATGATCATATTCATAACTATTTATAGTAATATTTATAAATATTCTAACATGATATTTAGATATTGGATGGCAAGGTCTCCCCTCTTGATTAAAAACAAATTTTCTCTAGGGGCGAGATACCATCAAGCCCATCTCCAAAATGAAAATCAATCTCCAAAAATCCCCAATAAGATGATAAATCGTTGCTGGGGTCATTTTTCGAGTATGAAACTAATTGATTATCATTGATTGATCACTTTTATATTTTTCCATTGCATGCACACAATGTTACAGGATTCCATAATGATCTATGAGATATTCAAGTACACTAATCTATTTGAAATAAGTGTTGTAAATCTAAAATTACAAATACAGATTAATTTGAATTTAATATAAATTGCTTTAACTCTTACATGCATCGTACTCAGTACTCAAGGATGTTTCATTCACTGCCTTCACATGTTGGCTAGTTAAAAAAAAAAAAATCCATTGTTATTGGTCTCCTGAGATACCTTCTTGCAACACTACTAAAAACAAATAGCTATTGGTATCCTCCTTTGGCCTTAAATAATTCAAACTTGGGAAGGAAAGGTTGCTTTATAATTGTTAAAATAAATTTAGGAATAAAAATGCATTACATTGTAACTTAAGATTTATATTTTTTTTAGAGAGATACTACCAGTTGTGTAAGTATTTTTCATTTTACATCACATTACTAATTATGTAAGATTTTAATTTGGTTTTCTATGCAAGAAAGATTTACCAAGATGGTGGTTTTGACAATCATCCTTCTCATTTTTAACAATTAGATTTCCTTTACCTATTTTGAAAATTTAAAAATATTAACAAACAAGCTTGAGATGGGTAATTTGCAATTGAGATAAGGATTATTAATTTGCAATCAAAATAAGGATGACCGTTATCTATCTTTAATGTTTTCTAGAACATTTCCCCACCCTCACCTAGAATCTAATGGACAAGAGCTAAGTCAATTGTTTGGCCTAGTTTTTGTCTATCAAATTCTAAAATATACCCAAAATCTTCAATAAAGATAAGATGACAATCATATTCTATCATTTTTTCTTATTTTAATGACAACTAGATTTAAGAAATTCCATCCCTTTTAACCCTCACCAATAGAATCTTAAGTTGCTTGCTTTATTGAAAACTTGTTTTACTTTTCAAATGCACCATACAAAGGATTACATATTTAAATTTCATACGTAGATTATGTGAGATTTTTCCATCAATAATTACCCTACAGAAATGTGACATTCATTTTATGAGGGATCACTACTTCATTGGGGGGTTATATATTTAAATTAAAATTGCAATCGAAATTATAATATAATATATTACATTCAATTTATGTAGCATCAACATTTTAATGGAGCATTAAACATTTAAGCCAACATAGATCAATGGTAACTCTGAATCTACCCGGCATCGAGAGGAATCAACTCTCTCGAAATACGCTAGATTTGTACATCAAGAAATTTGATTCCTCTCAACGCTGGCAATCCAAAAGTAGGATGGATTCATGTTGATTCTTAATAACATTATTAATATTTATATAAATTTTGCATCTCTATATATAAAAATATTTGTATTTTTAATTTTATTAAAACCTTTATATATTGGAGAAAAAACCACTGATGGCTTGAACACAATTAATAAATATAATAATTCATTGCAACCATGGTTATAAAGTGTTGATAAATCTTGGGCATTAGCATTAGGTGATTTCTCTTTTATTAGTGACTGCTTGTGAATGCTTTTTACTTGTTTATATTAGGATCTTCTTCATGATAGATTATTCATGTTCTTCTTCATCAAATAATAACCAATGCATAAACAAAATAGACAAGAGATACAGCATGTAGGCTAAGATCCAAGGCCAAAATCTCTCCATCTTGAGAGGAAAACCCGCACAAATTCTTCTTATAGAGATTCCAATTGACGAATACCAAGAGCAAGACCCTTGACCTATTAGCCACTCCAAGACCAAGCCACAAGTCCTCTTGATTGTCTTCTCTTCTCTTGACTCCTCTTCCTCTTGACATCACTAAGATCTCTTCTCACGAGACCTTATCGTCATCATCAACGAACTGTGGTTGTACCAAACTGTTATGTCTTCAAGACTATATCTCTGACAGAGAGACCCTTGAACTTGTCTTTGTATCTCTGATCCAAACTTCCTTACTGTGGTTAGCCCAGAAGATGTTCTTGTTTTCTCTTCCTTCAGGTGGTGTTAACACTCAGGTTGTCCCTTGGCTCCTTAAGGGATACGGCCGAGGTAACACCAAACCAATCTTTGGACTGTGGCTCCTAGCCTACCTGCAATCAGAGAGGGCTCTCTCTTCGTAATTTAGCTTTGTTTAGGGTGATTTTAGGCTAGTTGTTGAGTACAAGGGGTTTTGTTTGTGTTTTGGTGGGGAGGAGGATGGTTTCAAGTAGAGAGGTAATGCATAGTGTGATAAGTTTTAAACCATTGGGCATGGAGTCAGGGAGTAGGACTGCTGGTGTGTTTTCTTGGTCACAAGAGGAATATGGAGCACGATAGCTACTCAGGAAACAATTATTCAGGCTGAAAGAGGATGAAGTGGAGGTCAGAGATGTAAGGCAACTAAGAAATATTTCATCTCGCTGACAGAGGTAAGGTGAATGAACTCTATCTAGGAACAGTCAAGATTTCCTAAATAATAATCATACATGGATGACATAGAACAAATATGAGCCATGAGGTATTCATATTAATGCCTAAGTCAGAAGAAAAACATATAGAAATTGCAGAAAATGAGTATAGAGTGTTGTAAGGCAAATTGTCACTATCTGCAATCTAGATAGTGACATATAGATGATACCAACATATATCAACTAGCAAAAAAAAACAAAACAAAATAAAACAAAACAAAACAAAAAACAAAAAACAAAACAAAAACAAAACAAAACAAAGGCAAGAGACATTTATTGGGCCATGTGGCAGCATAAGAATTCCATAATCACCCTTCAGGCATTTAAAAAATACATAATAGACAGTCCATCATCCAAGTTTTCGAGCAATCTGATTATAAAAACTCTCAATAACACAGCGCAGGTCTGGAGTGTAGCAAACCAAGCAACCGGATTGAAAGTTTAAGGAATGAGAGGCAACAAAGAATCTCTCATTCAGCATAACAGAAGGAAGGTGAAAGAGCTCTGTCTAGGAGCAGTCAAAAATTGCCTAGATAACTGCCAAACATGGGTGAATTCAAGGAGATATGAGCCAACGGGAAATTCATATTCATTACCAATTCAGATGAAAACATGAAGAAACAGCAGACCTTGAGCATAGAGTGCAGCCAAGCAAGTTCTAAGATAATCTTTCTATTTGCTATTTAGATGGTGATACATGTATATTATGAGCATAAATCATTGAAAACAGAGGTGAGAGGCACTTATTGAGTCATGTTTGCAGCACTAGAATTCCATAATTCACCCTTCAAACATTAAAAACACAGCACACAGTTCATTCTCCAAACTTTCAGCAGTCCTTGATTAAGGAAAACATATCAAATGTACAGAACGAGTCTCTCTTGGAATGTATCAACCGATTTTTTTTTTCCTCACCTTAAGACTGTCTATAGGGTGGTTTATATAGGAAAATATTTATAGACTTCCCTTGAACAGGTGTCAAAGGGGAAAAATATCAAAAAATATCTCTAAGGCAGATCTAAAAGAGATCTGTGTAGTAATTGTCTTGGATTCAAAGTTGTGTTGGAAGTAAATGTAATGAAATATCTAAAAGAGATGCGTTGGGGCAGCTGGCAACTGAAGTTATGCAACTGAGGGTTGTGCATGAGAGAGCAGCCTCAAAATGGTTGAACAGTGGTCCTGGAGCTGTGCGCTGGCCTCATGGCCATAACTCTGTAATAACTGCGCATTGAATCCTTTTATCTGCATCGTTTAGGCGGTTCCGCTGCTGCTGAGTGGCATTGGAGCACATTAATTCTGCTTTAGTGAGCTTTAAATGGGCTTTTACTGTTTATTTGACTTGATGGGGCCTTTTGATGTTCACCTACTTTGGAAAATAAATATCTTCCACTGATACTTTCGATTGACACTCTCTGCCGCTTCACTGATATGCCTTGGCACGCATCTGGGCTCTTTCTTAACCTCCGAATGCCTTTGAATTGTTCAAACACTCATTTATGGCCGTTGCTCGGCCTTCTGCTGCCTGTGAGAACTTTGAGATTCCAAATGGATCAAGATGTCTGAATTGCATTCTATCTATAGACTTTGGAACTTTGCACACCACCTGGTGGGCTCCAGTATTGCAGCGATAATGCTGCAACTCCTGGGACTCCCTTCTTTACTTTTATCAACTCGGTTGTTTGTAACAAACTTGGAAGCGACAGTGCTGTATGCACAAGTACTAGCTCTTGTCGCAGCTGTCACTTGGTCAGCTGGCACAAGTCCGCTAGGGCTTTAGCCAACTTCTATAAGCTCTTAGAAGAAGCTTGTAAATGATGGATGAAAGCTAACTCAAAGGGGAGCTAATCTACTTGCGGAAAGAAACTGAAAGCCAAAGAGGAATGCAAACCCTAGCAAACCCTAATTCTACCAGCTAGTTCTATTGATGCAAAAATGAGAATACAAACTGCTGAATGAGATGCCATTGACTTCAAAAAGGGAAAATGCACATGTCTTAGTCTACTTTTGTTCTAGAATGTATCTTTTTGTATTTTCTTGATTAAGTGTCGATTTTCACATGCATATGCTTGAACTGTGCTTCATTGTGCAGGAGTGGATCAAAGAAGAGGAATGCTTGGAAATAGTTGGAGAGGCTCAGAGAGGGTCTAAGGAGTCCCTAACACTCTTCCCCGGAGTCTCACAAGGTTTGGCTATCAGAAAACCTCACTTGTGAGCTTCTACAGGAAGTCTGCAGGGGTTCTACAGGAAACTTCAGAATTTCTACAGGAAATTTCAGAACTTCTACAGGAAACTTGGAAGTCGGTTTTTAGGAGGTGGATGAGTGAGGGAAGGTGAATGGATGGATCTAGAGGTAGGATAGGGGTCTAAACATGGCCTAAGGACTGGTGGGAGGTTCGGTGGAAGGCTGACTTGGCTCGAAGATGACTAAGGCAATGATGAGCAAGAAGGTAAGGTTTCGTAGACACAAAGGATAGATGGGAAAAAGGGCAGCTTAGCTATGAGACAGAACAGGAGACTTAGATGATGCTTTGGGAGGATGGATGAAGGAGGAGGATACCCTGCACTGTGGGCCTTGATCAATTCTACAAAAACCTGCAAATGATCAAATCCTAAACTAATCTATTCTATCCATCAATCAACATAAATGAGTAGCAACTTTATTTGGGAAGAAAACATTGTACACCATCTATGTAAGGAAACATTTCAGATGTCCAAACCCATGACTAATCTCTGCAACTAAAACAAGCACACTAAAAGATTGCATAAGCAGCAAACTAGTGTTTTTGTGAGGCAGCACTGTTTCCTCAATTTCAGCCCCAAATCCAATAAGGCGAGGTGAAACCAAGAGTGTAGTTGTCTCTTTTTCTTGGAGATCTTGTTGTTGTTATTCTACCAAAACATCTAAACCAAAGTCATTCATAAACAGTGATCTATCCCAACATCATAACAAAATCTACTTAACAGCAAGGTGTTCAAATGCATAAAAGAGAAAAACAGTGATACGTAAAAAGCAATGATACAGATAGGAGGTCCTAGGCTCTCAGGTTGGGCCCAACCCTGAGAGCTTTGGCTCCTATGAAAAACTCAGACTTGCTAGGAAACCAAACTGCTTCTCATTATTCAAAAAGATTCATAACAGTTATGCCAAAAATGGCTACAAAGGAATAAAATAGAGTTGTTGCAGCACTAAATTACAAAGTACACAATAGGTTAAAAAGTCTTTTTACGAAGGCTGAGGCCTCAACATTTATAGATAACGAGGGACCTAGCTGGCCTCCTCAATCTGTGGAACTCGGCTGTCAAACTGTGAGTCAAACAGTCCCTTTCTAAATGCTGATTGGCTGCCTTCTAGATTCAGCTTGGTGGTCTTTGGAGCTCGAAGCTGAAGGTGAGAATCCCGAGGAAGGGTCATTGAATGTCGTAGACATCCCTCCTTCAAGTCCTAACTTTAGGCTTGGCTGCCTTATAGCTCATGATTGCTTTGACTTTGCTCCAATATACGTCAAAAACCTTAAATAGACACATGTTAACCACATAGGAAAAGTAACTTCCCTTATTCGTACCAAAGACACAAACATACTAAAAATAATGCATAAACTATAGAAAATGACGGATTTGAACAAGGGCTGAACAATGAAAATGAGGCCAAATGAGCCCAAATTGTTACCAATTTTGGGGCTCATCACCACCCCTGGAAAAGTCATGAAATCCTTTTGCAAGTTTTTGCCAGAGTGCCTGTCTTCTATCTATCTGACCCATCCATTGATTTTCATGTCTACTGCTATTCCACGATGATGGAAACGCAGCTCGGGAGTCTTCATTCCGAGAGATATCAAGTTTTGATTCCAGAATATGCTGATCTTCTAATTTTTCTTGGTTTTGTTTATCTTGAACCTCTGCCTTTTTTCTCAGTAGCAAAGTCCCAAATCTTTGTTGCCTTTCATCAACACAGGATGCAATATTGCTTTGATTAGAATCATCTCTTACACAACCATTTAAAACAGAACTATAGGTTAATTGTCCCTCAATTATTTTTTATTCTTTAGGTTCTGCTGAATTGCTTCCAATAACTTTCTTGGTCCCGAGCTCCTTATTTACTTTAAGCTTGTCTTCAGATGATACCACATGCATAGGTGCACTGCATGTAACATCCATCTCAACCAAATTCTTTTCATTTGTATTCTCAGAGTTTTTCTTATTCAGATGTCTAGCATTTTTCCTTTCAACTTCCATTTAGAGACACCTGTATCAGCAACACTAGCTATAATTTGTTCAACAGACTCAGGTTTAGACAAAAAATTTGAAAACTCAGCATCATCAAGTTCGTTAATGAGCTCTCTCTTTTGGAAAAAATTCCCATGTAATCTAAATTATTACTCGGCAATGCGGAAAAACTTGATTTTTTAATTTGCTTTAGTTGCAAAGTACCGACTCCATTTTTCCTTCACTTTATCCTCCGCTGAGAATTCCCATCGATTCCTTCACTTGTACTTCGCTGAGAATTCCCATCAATTCTTTCACTTGATCCTTCGCTGAGAATTCCCATCGATTCCTTCACTTGATCCTTCGCTCCCACTCTCACCACTTTGTGAGAAAACACCATTTGTTCCGTACCAGACCGTTCCTGCTTTTGGGAAGTTGCAAAGCTCTTTTTATGCTTTGACAAACGCAAGGCTTTACACTTTGAAGTATATCTTTCTTCGCTCCTGAATGGATCTGCTCCATTTTTTACTTTAGTTACACCAGACTCAATATTTTCATCTAGCTTTGTGGTTTTAGTTGCCACATTTTCATCCATATCTCGCCGATCCACCAAACAATTGATTGAAGGATACCTCCGAAGAAGATTATGACTGATAGCAATCACAAGAAGTGACCCTGATGGAGGTGCTGAAAGTGCTAGCCTGCTCAATTTCTTTGCAAATGCTGCAGCTAAATATGCTGGCAAAAGTGGTGACTTGAGGCATGTATCCAGAAGTTGTAATTATTTGAAGCCAACCCATCAGATCACCCGAAATAATATAGCCATACATTTTTAGATCAAGTATCAAGAATCTCAAAAAGACGAGATCGATATTTAGTCATAAGTATAGATGGTTTTATAAGTGTATAAAGCTTATTGTAGAAATAAGGATACTCTAGACCATGTTGTGTGATAAGTATAACAAGACTATTGAGAGCCATGACACTGACCACGCCCCCAATATCATAAGATCTGGTAAGAAAGTCACTTAGAAGAATTGGGTTTGTCAAATATGGAACAACAGTTTTATGTAAGGTGGCCAAAATCTTTTTGTACACATCCAAAGGAAGTCGGAGAGTAAGAAACAACATCCATGCTTTACTCATTTTTGATTTCAGCCTTTTGGCCACTAATTTACCAAAAGAAACATCCTCATTTTTCACCTAAGTTTCCACCTGAAAGTTGTATAGCAAGTGAAGAAGCATTTGTTACTGTTGGCAATGTCAAACATCCTCATTGGTATTTTCACTCCAATCTTCTTTTCTAAATGGAGCCCCATGTTTCTCCCCATTTTCTCATTGCAGTGTCCGGAAGATTTAACACTGATTCAAGCAGGCCCATGTGAATGTCCACAGGTAGAATTTTTATACCAACAGAACGACGATAAAGTCCAATGTAGCCTCTCTTTGGTTTATAATCAAGACCAAGCATCCTACTGCAACAGGAGAGAAAATGTCAAGCATAATCAAATGTATGGAAACCAATCAAGTCTGAGTTAAGTAGAGCCCTGAGGATTTCTTCCCTCACAGGAAGGGTACTAAAAATCTCCGATGAAGGGAATGGGTAGAAAGAATCCAAGCTTCACCCTGTTAAATCGCTTCCTTAGAAATGTGGCAAGCACCATGAGATGGTAGTCATGTACCCAAACGTAGTCATCATCAGGGCTGATCACTTCTATGACCTTGTCTGCAAAGATCTTGTTAGCAGACACATAAGCCTGCCAAAGGGATCGATCAAAGCGGCCTCCATGATCTGGAGAAAGGGGCAATGAGGGTTCTTGCTAAGTTTCAGGAAAACTTAGCAATTCCCAAGCACACTTATGGTTATTTTTCAACCAGGGGGAAGGGATAAGTATATAGGGGAGTTATTTAACATAGTTTTAGTAGGGGAAGGGGAGATAGATAGGGAGTTACATAATGAAGTTAACAATTAATATGAATTGTGACAAGAAAGCGCTAAGTGTATAACTCTTAGGCTATAAATGGGAAATAGGACTTGTAGCGGAAGTGTGAACATTCCTTGAGTAAAGTAGATCTTTACCAAGGCTATTGATATGAAAATGATGAGACTAAGAGATATCAAGCAGATCTTGACCTCTTTAGGGGAAGTCAGTGAGTGTTTGAGGAAAGAGGAAGAAGGGGAAGTTAGACATGCCTCGCTTGAGCTCCTCCAAAACAGAAAACTGCCTTATGCTTGAGATGTGAATGGATATGACACTTGAAAACATGAAATGAAATGGATCACAAGCCATGATTCTGCAACCACAAAGCTACCTACCCGGCCTACTCACCTACCATTTTTTCTTCTTTTGGTTTGGGTGCACTTGAACTAGCATACCCAGCCTTCAGCTTTTGTTTCAGCTATCCTCCTATCTAAATCGATCCTTGTCTCTTCCAGGGCTCAGATTAAGCTGATGAGCGCCCTTGTTTCTCTTCCTATTTACAAATCTGCCAAGATTAAGCTTGTTTGGACAGATGTTCATCTCTATATTCTTCAACAAGCAATTGAAATCTAGGGAGACCAAGATTAAGTTGTTTGGCCCTCCCTTAAAAAACTCACAAAAATGGATCAACTCATCAAAAATGGAACACAGTAGGGGCATTTAGGCCAGCACACACTCATGGCCTCTTCTTTGGCCTCTTAAGGAAATATGGAACTTTGCAGCATGCAAAGTATGACATATTTGGTATGTGAAAATGTCGATCATGAAAGATGAATACCTGTTGCAACAAGAGGCTAACAGTGGCTCCACTTGGGGATGGCTTTTCTTTGTTAAAGGCCAAGAACAGCGGGTCAGGTTGCCTTGATCTTCTATTGTTGCTATGGAACTGAAAACAATTCTTTGTTGGCTGCTAAAAGACTGGAATTTTGGGATCTGAAAAGCACTCTCCAACATTTGATCATAAGATTCATCTTTAGCTGATCCCACGTATATCAGCTTCCACTCCAAGTCGTCTTTTAAAGGAACCAGACACTCGTATGAAATCTCAAACTGAAATGGGTTGAGAAACGCAGCAGGATTGTCCAGCACCGTCACATTGGTTATGTTCATCGCACTCATCCTCCCTCTTTTCTTTCAACACACCACTCCTCCGGTTGATTGATTGAATGGACTAAAATGCATACTGATAGAAATTTTAGAGGACAAATTAGTCTCAATTTAGTAAGGTTGTATAAAAGTCTTGCAAGCATCGCAGAAGCTTCTACTTGTTATCTATATCTGCACAAATTAACTTCCAATTAATCGTAAGTATTCCACCATTCTAAACACTTGTAACGGAATTTTGTATACAAAGGAGCTCGCCGGCACAGCAGTTTCAAGGTGAAGATTTATTACTTGAAGCAGGTTATCTCCAATTCCCCACTCAAGAAAACAAATTGTTCGATTTCAAAATGCCTCTAAGATTAGCTTTGAACATCAGGTTGCATTTCCACCATGGGATCTGGTGGAGGAGCTGGATTGTCAGGTGGAGAATATGTCACTTTGGGGTGGAGGGAGAAGGATGATTTGAAGGCAGTCGTCAACTTTTTGCTAACAGATGAACAAGTTTCATGCATTGGTTTGTGGGGTCGATCAATGGGGGCTGTATCAAGCTTGATGTATGGGGCTGAAGATCCATCAATTGCAGGGCTAGTTCTTGATAGTCCTTTTGCAAACTTAGTTGATCTGATGATGGAGCTGGTTGATGTGTACAAGATCTGCCTCCCAAAGTTCAATGTTAAAGTTGCAGTTCAATATATGCGAAAGGTGATCCAGAAGAAGGCACATTTTGATATCATGGATCTTGATGTTGTTTAAGATAGCGACAAAGTCTTTCAATCCTACATTATTTGGACATGGCACAGGGACCTTTTTATTCAGCTTCATCATTCAGATCTCATATATAACTCATATGTTGGTGACAAAAACATCATCAAGTTTGAGGGTGACCACAACGCTCCACGACCACCATTCTATTATGATTCAATAAGCATTTTCTTTCATAATGTCTTGCATCCTCCAGATGATTTGATTGAACAACATGCTTCTAAATGTTTATATGACTGCTGCAATGAATTAGGAAATCTAGATGAGAATGTGTTGCATGAAATTATTGGAGGTCCAGGATCCATACAAAATGATACCACTGAAGATTCCATTGATCATTTTCGCTCTAGGTGGAAAATGAGTAGAACTGAGGTGCCTTTTGAATTTGCGGACATATCAGAAAAACTGTAGGCATCATCCACGCAGAGGACTTAAGTGGATAGGAGAGGAAAGAAAACAGCGATGTTGAAGGTACATCCAATAAATGCGATAAAAGTAGTGACAGCATCCTTGACAAAAATTGCATTGATACTGTCACAGCATTTCCCACATGCAACCAAGTTTCTGACTGTCCTTTGGATATATTTGCTCGAGTTCCAATTTGAATAGATGATGAAGAAAGGATGGTCATGGAAGCAATCATTGCCTCCCTTCGAGATCTGGAAACTGCAGAAGTTTCTCAAAATAAAACCTCCCAAACTTTAGATACTATATCCTGTGAGAAAGCTTCAGAAACATCTTCTCAAGACATTTCTAATGGCCCTAAAAAAGAGTTTTCACAGGCCACAAGGTCTGAAATAATGATATCACCATGTACGGATGGTTCTCAAACACAATCTGGTTCACCACATCCTGTGACAACTGTTTCGTCATGTATCAAGAATGTCAACTTGTTGTCATTTGTCAGAGAAGACATTGTTTCCATAACTTTGTTGTTGCTCTTCTGAGAATGGTGTTGTGACTGATCTTTAAAATAGAGGACTACCTTACTCTGGCTCCATAACTTCGTTGCTTGGTTCCAAGCAATGGGATTGCTTATATATATAAAAAAAAAAGGAAAGCGTTGACATATATACAAATACTAATATACAAATATATACACAGGGGCATTGTATCCCTTAAAAGGGATCTCGATAATGTTTCAACATTCGGCCATTAACAGGGTCGTCTTCCACTGTGCTGTCATCTATAGATTTGAGAAAATACGTGTTATTTCCCTACACAGCGCTGATAACAAATGGGCCTTTCCATAAAAAATCGAACTTTGCATGCTTCCCCTTGTGTTCTCTTCGTGAGTCCCGCCTCAGAACTTTGTTGCCAACATAGAAATCCTCATCCTTAGTCCTCTTGTCAAATATTTTCTTTAGCTTGTCTTGGAAGATCTGAGCTCTGTTGTAAACTTGCTCTCTAGTTTGCTGAAGATGAATGGTCTGATTAATTCTTTGTTGAATATCATTTGGTTCAGCTCGAATTTCCTGTAGCATCTTAATAACAGGAATTCCCAAAGAAGATGGAAATCTGGCCTCCATACCATATACTAGCTCATAAGGGATCATCCCAATGGATCTCTTGGTTAACAGTTTTTCTGCCCAAAGGGCATTAATAAGATTTTTGTGCCAGTTCTTCTTGTTTTCTTCTAGCATTTTCTTTATGATATTAATCAGGCTCTTGTTGGAAGATTCGGCCAAGCCATTGCATTGAGGATAATAGGCTGTGGAGTGGCCCAGAGTGATGTGGAATTTATGGCAAAAATTAATCATTTTTTTGGATTTGAAGGCAGCAGCGTTATCTGTAATGATCTTCTCAGGGCAGCCAAATCTGGAGAGGATGTTGGTTTCAAGAAATTGGATAATGGTGGAGTCATTGGCTTCCCTGCATGGGATGGTTTCAATCCACTTGGTGAAATAGTCGGTGGCTGTTACGATCCACTTGTTCTGGCCTGAGGAAGAGGGATGGATTTCTCCGATGAGGTCAAGACCCCATTGTTGAAAAGGCTTTTCGGTTGAGATGGGCTTAAAGGGCAAGGGCAGCAGCTTTCTTTTGCCTTCAAAGATTTGGCATTTGTGGCATGAGATAGCAAACTTTTTTACATCTGCAAACAAAGAGGGCCAATAGAAACCAGCCCTTAAAATCTTGTCAGCAGTGGACTTCCAATATAAATGTCCTCCACAATCCCCTGCATGGAACTCTTTCATAACATTGTCAATTTCATTGATAGTTAAACAGTTCAGCAATATTCCTTCATGGTTTTTCCAAAACAAAGCACTATCTATGACACAAAACTTTGATGCCTTCATCTTTAAAAATCTCTTTTTGGTCCTGGACAATCCTGGAGGAGCACACAGGTTTAACAATATATAACAAATATCAGCATACCATGGGGATTGCAAAAATATCTCACTGATCTGTGGAGTCGCCAGCTCCTGTTCATTGTCCATCTGGTTAATGTCTAGGGCTTGAAAATTGGCTTCAGACAGCAGTTTGGCTAATCCTTGTCCCTTTATGAGCTTGGTGGGTCTTATTTCAATGTCATATTCAAGGATGTTGGCAATCCACTTGCCTCTTTTGCCTTCTAATCCCTCTTGAGTTAATATGTCTTTTACAACAAAATTTGGGACATAGGAAATCACATGTGAATATAAAATGTAAACTTGGAAATCTTTAAATGCCTTAACAAGAGCATAGGCCTGTTTCTCCATGATTTGGTACTTCAAAGGAGCATCTCTAAGGGCTCTGCTGAAAAATGCAATTGGTTTCTCATTTCCTTGGTCATCTTTTTGCAAAAGGACAACAGCTATCGTGTGATCTGAAGCAAAGGAAAACATGATAAAATCCTTATCAAACTGTGGGCTTGTGAGGACTGGAATTTGGGTTAATGCAACTTTAATACTCTCAAATGCTTGCTTGGCCTCTAGAGTCCATTTTACCTTGGAATCCTTCTTTAAGATGTTGCTTAACAGTCTTATCAGCTCAGCCAAGTTTGGGATAAATCTCCTTAGGAAATTGATTTTTCCAAGGAATGCTTGCAACTCTTTGATGTTTCTTGGATAAGGGATTTTCAGAATGGCTTGGATCCTTTCCGGATCAATTCTGATGCCATCTTTTGAAATAATATGGCCTAGAAGATTGCCTTCCTAAAGGCCGAAGAGGGACTTCTTGGGGTTTAAGGAAATGCCATATTTCCTACATGTCATGAATACTTGCCTAAGGTGTTTGAGGTGCTCTTGGCCAGATTTGGAGAAAGGGGTTAAGTCATCAAGATAGACAACCAAGAAATCATGGATTTCCTTGGCAAATGCAATGTCCATGGCCCTTTGGAAGGTAGCACCTGCATTCTTTAGTCCGAAAGGCATCTTCACATATTTAAATGTTCCCCACGGTGTTGTAAAGGTTGTCTTGTCTTGGTCATCTGGGTGAACAAGTATTTGATTGAAACCTGAAAAGCCATCTAGCAAAGAGATTCTATATGACCCCACTACTCTTTGGAGAATGTGGTCCATTTTGGGCAATGGGTAGTGGTCTTTAAGGGAGACTTGGTTCAGATTTCTTAATTCTACACAAAGCCTAATCTCACCTGTCTTCTTTCTTGTGGGAACAAGATTGGATACCCATTCAGAAAATCTAATGGGTGCTATCATGCCAGCCTCAAACATTCTTTTCACTTCTTTTTCGATCAAAGGGAGAAGGACTGGATTGATTCTCCTTAGTTTTTGTTTGAAGGGATTTTGATTTGGTTTTAGAGGGATGGTATGTTGAATAACCGAGGTGTCATAGGACTTCAAGTCCTCATAACTCCAAGAAAATACATCTTGGAACTCTTTGAACAGGTCAATATACTTTGGTTTTTGATCAGGTGGCAAAGACTTGGACAATTTAATCATTTTGGGCTTCTCTGTTGTCCCGATATTACAGTCTTCAATTGCAGTGTTTAGAGGTTGCATTTTTGGTTTTTTGGGAACATTGTTTGCATCAAAGATGTCTTCTAATGGAGTGAGACCAGCAGGCAAAAAATTGTCTTTTAAATCAATGATTTCGGCCTCTGTTTCAGTTATTTCTCCTGAATGCATCTGCCTGAGCTCTTGCATGTTTTTGGCATCAAAAATGGTTGGGTGTAGCAGTTTTCTAGCTGTTTCAGTTGTTAGGGTTTGCTGATTTTGGGTTGTTGTTTGTTGTTGTTCACCCATGGCATCCATGTCAATGTTTAAACTTGAAAACTCTTGCTGCAAAGTCAAAAAATTGTTGATTTGCGTATCGTCCTCAAAAACTTGCCATTCTTTAATATTGTTAGGGACAGCACGCCTGTGCTTTACCTCAGCAGTAAAGTGGTGATTGGGTTCAAAGGGAAGCTTGCAAGTGCTAGCAAAGGTGGCTAGACTGTGAGCATGCATGTTATGGCTTCTTGATATCTTGGCAAGCTTGGATCCAATGAAGGAATTGAGTATTTCTGTAGCAGCAGACCTATAAGCTCTTAGCCTAATTTTATTGGTAAGAAAGTTTCCTTTCATCTGTTGAATTATTAAATCGGAGTCACCTAGAATGGAAACTTTTGCAGCCCCAAGAGCTTTGATGAGATTAAGGCCTAAAAGGAGGGCCTCATACTCTGCCATGTTGTTGGTGCATTTGAAATTCAATCTATAGGCATGACCCTCTGCATGGTTGTTTTGGGTATTATGGATCCATACTCCTGCCCCTGCTCCTAGCTTATTTACTGAACCAGCAAACTCAAAATACCATAGGATTTCTTGGTCTTGGCTAGCATTGGGAGTTGAAATCATTATCGAAGTGGGTAGTTTTGAATTTTCTGTTTAGGGAGGTTCTTCTTGTGTGCTGGTTGCATTGATTGTTTTTCCAGTTTCTTGGGTATGGGTAACCGATTCCTCACTTACACATGCTTCTTGTTCTAAATCTAAAGGCTTATCACCAGTTGGGGGATGATCATCATCATTGAACAAAATAAAGGAATCCATATTAGAATGGATTGAGTAAATGGGAAAGTTTTGGGGCTTTTCCTCACTACTCACCACATACTTCATCAGTGTTTCTCTATACAGTCTCTTTGGTTGCCCAAAGACTGAAATAGTGGTGTAAGAGAGGTCTAATTGAAGGGATCCTTGGAGTTTTGCTCCCCAAGATCTTGATAAGAGCATCCCATATTTTGGTGGAATGTCAGCAACCACCACGTCCATTAGAACTGTTTTGTTGGGATATTGGACTAAAGACACACATAGATCTTTGATTAAGCCTAAACACTTGACCTGACTTGAGTCAAAGGAGAAAAGGTCTTTGTAGGGTCTTGTGATGTCAAGGTTTAGCTTTTCCATTACAGCTTTGGGCATAAGATTGTGTGAGGCACCTGAATCAAACATAGCATTGTGCAAAACTTTGTCATGTATATGTAGGCTTACATAAAAGGGTAGAACAGCTCCATATGTTGGTTTTCCATTAACCTCAAGACCGAATAACAGCTTAGGCATATCATCTAAAACATTGACATCATCCTTGGTCTCTGGCATCTGAAGTGATCTTTGGATTTGTTGCCTATACACATCATGTTTGGCAAGCTCAGAGAGGGGGATGGAAATCTTAAGTTTACTTATTTCTGCTTCTAAGTTAAATGGTTTCTCCAATGGAGTCTTTGTGTTGGCAGTGGCAGATTTTCCCCTTTCAAGTGTATTTTCTATTTTTTCTTCTTGATTATCAGCGTTATGGTGAGTGATACCTGGCGATATTTCTGTTTTGGGAAGGTTTTGCAGAGTGTTGTTCAAATCTTCTTTTGAGGGAGAAGATAGCAAAGGCTGATCATTAGAGGGATACATGTATGTTATGTCTTCCATAGTTACTTCCTGCAGGTTTCGGACAGTCTCATCAGCGGTTCTGTAATAACAGCCTTGCCTTTAATCTTTTTGGGTTGTTTTGTTTCCTTTTGTTTGACGGGCTCGGGCACATCAATTGTTCTAGTCCTCAATTTATATTGCTTGTGCACTTCATACACAGCAGAATCATAGCCTTGTTTGAAGTCAAAAGACTCTCCGGTTTGAGTCTGAAATTTATCAAAGTCATGCTCATCTTGGTCTTGTTGGATATGATCGCAGTCTTCTTGTGTTAAGAAAACCTGTTGTTCACTCTTTGAACCCACCCAGTTTATATGAGTATCTTCTAATGGCTCACTAGATGTAGATGCCTCTGTGTAGTTCTCTTGGAAAGGAGGTCTTATATCATGATCTGGGCTGGATCTTCCAGCATTTGGGTTCTGGGTTTTCCTGAAATTTGGGTTCCTAACAGTGTTAGCTTGTGGGGCATCCCATGTAGACTTTCTCTCAATGGTTTCTATTCTATCTCCCAGCCTGTGCATGCCACTGATAATAGCATCCATTTTTTGGTCTAAGGCTGAAGGTTCCTCTTTAAAGGTGGTTCTTCTCTCGGCTCTCGCTCTATTTCTCTTGGCAATTAAGTTTGCCTCCACACTAACAGCAACGTCTTGCATCTCTGCCAGGCTTTGAGGGGCTCTTTCCCTTAACTGATAAGCCATGTCAGTATCAAAACCATCAGGGAATTTATATAAAGCAAGATCAGATGGAGGCCTAAGGTTTTGTGGGATTGCATTGTAAACATTGTTAAACCTTGCGTAGTAGTCTAACACAACCTCCTGAGGGCCTCTTTTAATGGTGTCATATTCGGACAATATGTGCAATGGGCCTTTCTTCTTCTCCCATCTATTGATAAATGTTTGGTATAAGGCTTCTGGGTTTGCTACGGAATAGGCTGGGAGTGCTCTAAACCAAGGCCTGACGTCACCTGTCAAACTTTGGACAAAAATCTTCATTCTCACAGCATCATCGTCAATCTCATAGCTCTCAAAGTATTCCTGCATTTTCTTTGTATGTTGAAGGGTTGTGCAGGCACTTGTGCCATCAAAGTAAATTATTTTAGTCTGGTAATCCTGAGGCATAGCCCCGGGATTTGCAGGCAGCTGTAAAGGGGCATATCTATTAGCCATATTCACAGGGATAAGTGGAACAATAGGGATAAACGGAACAGCTGGAACAACTGGGATAATAGGAGTTGTAGTGGTAGTATGTGCAGTGAATGGAGGTGTGGGCGAGGTGCTTGGAGAGGTGGATGATGAAGTAGGGGATGAACGAAATAGAAATTTGACAGGGGTCGGAACACTGCTTGGCTGAACTTTCTCAAGACTAGAATCAGCTATCCTCTCTTCGCTCTAGCTTCCTGAGGTTTCTTGGGATTAAATTTGGATTTTCAAAAGTAGCTGGGGGCTTTGGGTTCGGATTTGACCTTGTATAACGTAAATTATTTTTGGGAGCCAGCTTCCAACTTGATCATTGGAACAGGTTCACCAGTGGAGTCGCCATTATGTTAACGCTCAGGTTGTCCCTTCGCTCCTTAAGGGATACGGCCGAGGTAACACCAAACCAATCTTTGGACTGCGGGTCCTAGCCTACCTGCAATCAAAGAAGGCTCTCTCTTCGTAATTTAGCTTTGTTTAGGGTGATTTTAGGCTAGTTTTTGAGTACAAGGGGTTTTGTTTGTGTTTTGGTGGGGAGGAGGACGGTTTCAAGTAGAGAGGCAATGCATAGTGTGATAAGTTTTAAACCATTGGGCATGGAGTCAGGGAGTAGGACTGCTGGTGTGTTTTCTTGGTCACAAGAGGAATATGGAGTAGGATAGCTGCTCAGGAAACAATTATTCAGGCTGAAAGAGGATGAAGTGGAGGTCAGAGATGTAAGGCAACTAAGAAATCTTTCATCTGGCTGACAGAGGTAAGGTGAATGAACTCTATCTAGGAAGAGTCAAGATTTCCTAAATAACAATCATACATGGATGACATAGAACAAATATGAGCCATGAGGTATTCATATTAATGCCTAAGTTAGAAGAAAAACATATAGAAATTGCAGAAAATGAGTATAGAGTGTTGTAAGGCAAATTGTCACTATCTGTTAGAAGAAAAACATATAGAAATTGCAGAAAATGAGTATAGAGTGTTGTAAGGCAAATTGTCACTATCTGCAATCTAGATAGTGACATATAGATGTTACCAACATATATCAACAAAAAAAAAAAAACTAAAAACTGATGGGCCATGTGGCAGCATAAGAATTCCATAATCACCCTTCAGGCATTTAAAATAAACATAATAGACAGTCCATCATCCAAGCTTTCGAGCAATCTGATTATAAAAACTCTCAATAACACAGCGTAGGTCTGGAGTGTAGCAAACCAACCAACCGGATTGAAAGTTTAAGGAATGAGAGGCAACAAAGAATCTCTCATTCAGCATAACAGAAGGAAGGTGAAAGATCTCTGTCTAGGAGCAGTCAAAAATTGCCTAGATAACTGCCAAACATGGGTGAATTCAAGGAGATATGAGCCAACGGGAAATTCATATTCATTACCAATTCAGATGAAAACATGAAGAAATAGCAGACCTTGAGCATAGAGTGCAGCCAAGCAAGTTCTAAGCTAATCTTTCTATCTGCTATTTAGATGGTGATACATGTATATTATGAGCATAAATCATTGAAAACAGAGGTGAGAGGCACTTATTGAGTCATGTTTGCAGCACTAGAATTCCATAATTCACCCTTCAAACATTAAAAACACAGCACACAGTTCATTCTCCAAACTTTCAGCAGTCTTTGATTAAGGAAAACATATCAGATGTACAGAACGAGTCTCTCTTGGACTGTATCAACCGTTTCTTATTTTTTTTCCTCACCTTAAGACTGTCTATAGGGTGGTTTATATAGTAAAATATTTACAGACTTCCCTTGAACAGGTGTCAAAGGGGAAAATATCAAAAAATATCTCTAAGGCAGATCTAAAAGAGATTTGTGTAGTAATTGTCTTGGATTCAAAGTTGTGTTGGAAGTAAATGTAATGAAATTATCTAAAAGAGCTACGCTAGGGCAGCTGGCAACTGAAGTTATGCAACTGAGGGCTGCGCATGAGAGAGCAGCCTCAAAATGGTCGAACAGTGGTCCTGGAGCTGTGCGTTGGCCTCATGGCCATAACTCTGTAATAACTGCGCATTGAATCCTTTTGTCTACATCATTTAGGCGGTTCTGCTGCTGCTGAGTGGCATTGGAGCGCATTAATTCTGCTTTAGTGAGCTTTAAATGGGCTTTTACTGTTTATTTGACTTGCTGGGGCCTTTTGATGTTCACCTGCTTTGGAAAATAAATATCTTCCACTGATAATTTCGACCGACACTCTCTGTCACTTCACTGACATGCCTTGGCACGCATCTGGGCTCTTTCTTGACCTCCAAATGCCTTTGAACTGTTCAAACACTCATTTATGGTCGCTGCTCGGCCTTCTGCTGCCTGTGAGAACTTTGAGATTCCAAATGGATCAGGTTGTCTGAATTACATTCTATCTATAGACTTTGGAACTTTGCACGCCACCCCTGGAAAAGTCATGAAATCCTTTTGCAGGTTTTTGCCAGAGTTCCTGTCTTCTATCTATCTGATCTATCCATTTATTTTCATGTCTACTACTATTCCACGATGATGGAAACGGAGCTCGGGAGTCTTCATTCCGAGAGATATCAAGTTTTGATTCCAGAATATGTTGATCTTCTAATTTTTCTTGGTTTTGTTTATCTTGAACCTCTGCCTTTTTTCTCAGTAGAAAAGTCCCAAATCTCTGTTGCCTTTCATCAACACAGGATGCAATATTGATTTGATTAGAATCATCTCTTACACAACCATTTAAAACAGAACTATAGGTTAATTGTCCCTCAATTATTTTTTATTCTTCAGGTTCTGCTGAATTGCTTCCAATAACTTTCTTGGTCCCGAGCTCCTTATTTATTTTAAGCTTGTCTTCAGATGATACCACATGCATAGGTGCACTACATGTAACATCCATCTCAACCAAATTCTTTTCACTTGTATTCTAAAAGTTTTTCTTATTCAGATGTCTAGCATTACGTTTTCCTTTCAACTGCCATTTAAAGACACCTGTATCAGCAACACTAGCTATAATCTGTTCAACAGACTCAGGTTTAGACAAAAAATTTGAGAACTCAGCATCATCAAGTTCGTTAATGAGCTCTCTCTTTTGGAAAAAATTCCCATGTAATTTGAATTATTACTCGGCAATGCGGAAAAACTTGATTTTTTAATTTGCTTTAGTTGCGAAGTACCGACTCCATTTTTCCTTCACTTGATCCTCCACTGAGAATTCCCATCGATTCCTTCACTTGATCCTTCGCTGAGAATTCCCATCGATTCTTTCACTTGATCCTTCGTTGAGGATTCCCATCGATTCCTTCACTTGATCCTGTGCTCCCACTCTCACCACTTTGTGAGAAAACACCATTTGTTCCGACCAGACCGTTCCTGCTTTCGGGAAGTTGCAAAGCTCTTTTTATGGTTTGACAAACGCAAGGCTTTACACTTTGAAGTATCTCTTTCTTCTCTCCTGAATGGATCTGCTCCAGTTTTGACTTTAGTTAGACCATACTCGATATTTTCATCTAGCTCTGTGGTTTTAGTTGCCTCATTTTCATCCATATCTCGCCAATCCACCAAACAATTGATTGAAGGATGCCTCCGAAGAATATTATAACTGATAGCAATCACAAGAAGTGACCCTAATGGAAGTGCTGAAAGTGCTAGCCTGCTCAATTTCTTTGCAAATGCTGCAACTAAATATGCTAGCAAAAGTGGTGACTTGAGGCATGTATCCAGAAGCTGTAATTATTTGAAGCCAACCCATCAGATCACTCGAAATAATATAGCCATACATTTTTAGATCAAGTATCAAGAATCTCAAAAAGACGAGATCGATATTTAGTCATAAGTATAGATGGTTTTATAAGTGTATAAAGCTTATTGTAGAAATCAGGATACTCTAGACCATGTTGTGTGATAAATATAGCAAGACTATTGAGAGCCATGACACTGACCACGCCCCCAATATCATAAGATCTGGTAAGAAAGTCACTTTGAAGAATTGGGTTTGTCAAATATGGAACAACAGTTTTATGTAAGGTGGCCAAAATCTTTTTGTACACATCCAAAGGAAGTCGGAGAGTAAGAAATAACATCCATGCTTTACTCATTTTCGATTTCAGCCTTTTGGCCACTAATTTACCAGAAGAAACATCCTCATTTTTCACCTAAGTTGCCACCTGAAAGTTGTATAGCAAGTGAAGAAGCATCTGTTACTGTTGGCAATGTCAAACATCCTCATTTGTATTTTCACTCCAATCTTCTTCTCTAAATGGAGCCCCATGTTGCTCCCCATTTTCTCATTGCAATGTCTGGAAGATTTAACACTGATTCAAGTTGGCCCATGTGAATTTCCACAGGTAGAATTTTTATACCAACAAAACGACCATAAAGTCCAATGTAGCCTCTCTTTGGTTTATAATCAAGACCAAGCATCCCACTGCAACAGGAGAGAAAATGTAAAGCATAATCAAATGTATGGAAACCAATCAAGTCCGAGTTAAGTAGAGCCCTGAGGATTTCTTCCCTCACAAGAAGGGTACTAAAAATCTCCGATGAAGGGAATGGGTAAAAAGAATCCAAGCTTCACCCTGTTAAATCGCTTCCTTAGAAATGTGGCAAGCACCATGAGATGGTAGTCATGTACCCAAACGTAGTCATCATCAGGGCTGATCACTTCTATGACCTTGTCTGCAAAGATCTTGTTAGCAGACACATAAGCCTGCCAAAGGGATCGATCAAAGCGGCCTCCATGATCTGGAGAAAGGGGCAATGAGGGTTCTTGCTAAATTTCAGGAAAACTTAGCAATTCCCAAGCACACTTATGGTTATTTTTCAACCAGGGGGAGGGGATAAGTATATAGGGGAGTTATTTAACATAGTTTTAGTAGGGGAAGGGGAGATAGATAGGGAGTTACATAATGAAGTTAACAGTTAATATGAATTGTGACAAGAAAGCGCTAAGTGTATAACTCTTAGGCTATAAAGGGGAAATAGGACTTGTATCGGAATTGTGAACATTCCTTGAGTAAAGCAGATCTTTACCAAGGCAATTGATATGAAAATTATGAGACTAAGAGATATCAAGCAGATCTTGACCTCTTTAGGGGAAGTCAGTGAGTGTTTGAGGAAAGAGGAAGAAGGGGAAGTTAGACATGCCTCGCTTGAGCTCCTCCAAAACGGAAAACTACCTTATGCTTGAGATGTGAATGGATATGACACTTGAAAACATGAAATGAAATGGATCACAAGCCATGATTCTGCAACCACAAAGCTACCTACCCGGCCTACTCACCTACCATTTTTTCTTCTTTTGGTTTGGGTGCACTTGAACTAGCATACCCAGCCTTTCAACTTTTCTTTCAGCTATCCTCCTATCTAAATTGATCCTTGTCTCTTCCGGGGCTTAGATTAAGCTGATGAGCGCCCTTGTTTCTCTTCCTATTTACAAATCTGCCAAGATTAAGCTTGTTTGGACAGATGTTCATCTCTATATTCTTCAGCCAGCAATTGAAACCTAGGGAGACCAAGATTAAGTTGTTTGGCCCTCCCTTAAAAAACTCACAAAAATGGATCAACTCATCAAAAATGGAACACAGTAGGGGCATTTAGGCCGACACACACTCATGGCCTCTTCTTTGGCCTCTTAAGGAAATATGGAACTTTGCAGCATGCAAAGTATGACATATTTTGCATGTGAAAATGTTGATCATGAAAGATGAATACCTGTTGCAACAGGAGGCTAACAGGTGGCACTGAGACCTTAAATTTGGGTACCATCTAATTACTAAATTGTAGCTCTTCAAAACATCTAATTGATCTTCACATCTCTGCAATTTTTTTTGTCATTGTGCGTAGTCTACAGAAGGATTCGAGATTTGAGTTCTTGGGTGACTGTGCTAGAGGTCCAAATTCATCATTCTTCTCTTCATTAAAAATATTTGAACTGCATTTTGTGGCTACCATCCGAAAAACTCAAAGTATCTAATTTCAGTTCATTATTCTTCATTACCTAAAAACTCAGAGAATATATATGAATTATGTCTTTGTGAACTGGGTTGAGGTTGCTATTTATAGTGGTATGTCTAACCTATTGAGTTGACATGTACTTATGAATAGAAGTGTCTCCAAATAAGTTGAGCCAACATGAGATTCTTATGCATATTGACGCTGACATCAAGAGGTGGATTAGTTCTTGTCGTTGGAGGGCTATCCAGACACTTTATAGACTCATATACATTGTTATCCCCAAGAAGGGTTCTTCATATAGACTCTTTGACTTTTAATGACCAATCCTAAGGCTCTCAATGGGAGCCATCTAAAATAAAATCACTTGCTCATGAAACCCATGAATCAAGCTTACAAAAATAATTGTATTTTCTTCATTACATCATTTACAAAAGTCAATTACATGTCATTATGAAGACCAAACGTAGTTACACTTTTCAACACTCCCTCTTAACTAGGGAGGTATTCATAATGGTACTTGGTCATTCTCAATCTCAATAATTTTTCATAAGAAGAATCGGATTGGTAACCCATCTGTCTCGCATCATATCAACAAGCATTGTCACATAGCAAGGCCTTGACTAACAACTCTATTCACATTATCATAGCACAATTCTAGCGAGACCAATGATTCATAGACACCAAAATCATTGTTTCTCAAGGTCAATACTCCACCCAGGTGTTCACAGAGTATGACCTTCTTTGGACTACTTTTATCTTGGATATCTAATCTTCAGAATATCGGTCCATGACTACTCTTATTTTGGATGCCCTATCTCATCTTCAAAGAGTATCGGATTCCAGATGATTACCCAGTCCTCCATTCTATCTTCCTAGGTGAAGACCAAAATGATGTGTCTATCTCTCCCTCTCAATTAGTGAGGACATATCAATTCCAATAACGAAATGTACTCATTCCTACAAAAGGAATGCACCTAAGTTCCCACTTGGCTTAGGAATTTCCAAGTTTCTTCCAAGTAAGAAACTTTTTTTCATATCCCTCTTAATTAGGGACCTAAAGCAACTCCTCGACTAGCTTCTTGAAGAGCTCCTTCCTTCGATGTCATGAATTTTCTTTGTCCAAGAATCTTCATCTTTTGTGGATTCTACATAGGGAACAGACCATCCATCACTTTCATCCACGAGTCAGTCATGTCATCATTCCTTTCATCGGAAAGTGATCCATCAATCTTCATCTGGCCTTACTTCATGTCATGCTGCTTTCTTCATGCCATATTTCTAGAAGGATCTTACATCCTTCTATATGGTCGTTTTGGAAGTCATCAACAGTTCTTCCCTTTGGCAGTCATGCATAAGCCCATCCAAATATTTGTTTAAAAATTAGGAAATGAACACTTAAATCAAAATTACCTTTGTGATGGTATTTCATCATGACATCTTCTTGTAGGTATTAGCAACCTGCATACATGTTGACACGTCTCCTAAAGATATCCATTGTTAAGGGTCTCCATCTTTTTCAGACTTCCATCAAAGTCTTCATATCTTTTCGGGAGATTTCCTAGTCCAATATTCTTGGTCTTTTAGATGTTTCTTGCCTTTATCATGATTTCATATCTCATGATATCTTCCTTCCTTTCTTCACACATTTCATTCACAGAAGCTTCCAATCAAATTTCCTTAATTGTAATCAACCACCTCATACTTCATATGAGGACATATTATGTTGATTTCATCTAGTGTGACTTATGCCTTCCTGCATTCTTTCAGAGGAGGAGATCATTTTCCCTTGATTATGCTTCTCAAGATAGAAGTAGTGATCCATCTTACCTGCAACCATACGACATGACATTATAATATTAAATACAAGCATACATACCTCATTTACCTTTAGGTCATCTAGGTTTCTTTAAGCAGCTCCCTTGATTGAAAAGATCTTCATACCCTTTATCTACTACATCTTTTATGTCATCATACCATCATCCCATGAATCCCACAAGTTGGAATTCCTGATAAAACACTTGCTTCCTCTCTAGATCGGTGAACCCTCCGATGAAGATTCCATCAGAGAATCTTGAGGATGTCTTATATCCCTATCCTGCAGATGTTTCCTTTTTGACTTGATGTATGATGAGCCTTGTCTTGGATGAGTTCTTCCTTTCCTTAAGTTTGCAATGAGGTTCCCAAGAGCTAATCCTTCATATTTGATTGCCATGAATTGTGTTTCGTCTGTCCTTCATGATTCCCTATGGTTATGTTACGAGCTCTTGTTTCTAATGCTTCCATGATTCCATGATGCATCTTATTATTTATTATAGCCATATCCTGAAAAATATTTAGGAGCTATGACCAGACCTTTTGTGAGAGATACTATCTCAGCATAGAAGAGATCTCTTACTTCCTCTTTTCTTGGACTTCTTTTCTTCGGCTCCACTTCTTTGGTGATATGGACTTCTCTTCCTCTTTTGATATTGTCTCTATAGGAAAATATTTCCTATAATGTCCATAATTTTATATCCATAGCATTGAATCTCAACTATGCTCTTCTTTCCTTTTCTAAAGAACAAATTTTCCAAACTTCCCTTTCCTTCCTGCAAATGTTTGAGTCCTTTAACCTTCAACACTTTTGCCCTCAACTTTCTTCTTCTATCTTGCATAGAAACCACAAGTTGTCGAATGAGGTAAATTTATTGTACTCATGGATATTAGGTACCTTGTTCATCAGTTAGTGCATTTAGAACAATGATGATTATCTTCTTATCATTTCTCGCGGATCTCGCAATTGAGATCTTATGAAGATATCCATTCATTCTTTGATACATTCAACTTTGTGTAGATAAGATCTAAGTCATGTGACCTTTTTAATCGCATCTTCAAAGAATAGTCTTACGAGCTTATCATATACATTTCTTTTTTGTCTCCAATATTGATATATGAGGGGACCTTTCATAAGAATCCCTTTTCATGAATTCAAAGGACACCTTTTCCTTTAATGTGTTCAATGAATTCACTTTCTTCCAGGACTATGTATATCCTCCTTTTTCATGCAAGGAATTTTGATGACCTAACCAACTTATATATCTCCTTGCAAACACGAAGTCATTTACGAAATTTGATTAAAGAATGAAAGATAGCTACTTGAAAAGTGTAGATGATATATTCATCTTGATCAATTTGATGATGGTTAAAGAAGATGTATTAGTGCTTCCTTTTGGATGATATTCTTCCAAATGAAAATCCTTTCTTCAATAAAGAATATTGCTCCTGACAACACCTTTTAATCTGGCTCCTTTTGATGAGGATGATTTGTTTCTTCCTCAGATGATCTTCTTCAATGATAAAAGGATCCTACTTCAATGAGAGGGAACTTGCTTTGTAGCTTTTGAAGATGATGTCAATGCCTTCTAGCCTTCTTTGTCTTCAAAATACTTCACCTTCTTTGCAGATCATAAATGATTTCTTCAAGATAATGCGATCTTCATCTTCAAAGTATTTCGAGTTATCTTGCTATGTAGATAACTTGATGAGGGTCTTTTGTGGTATTTTGATGATAACTAGATGGTATTTTGATGATGGTCTTTTGTGGTCTTCGATGTAGATCTTGATATTTCGCTTTGATAACCTTTGACTTGCTTAGATATCTTTCTTGAAACTCGAACTTTGAGTGTCTCTTTGATCCAATGCCCTTCCTTTGACTTTTGCACCTTAGCTCTGATACCATGTTGAGAAATCTAGGGAATTAGCATTAGGTAATTTCTCTTATATTAGTGACTGCTTGTGAATACTTTTTACTTGTTTAGATTAGGGTCTTCTTCATGCTAGATTATTAATGTTCTTCTCCATCAAACAGTAACCAATGCATAAACAAAATAGACAAGAGACACAATATGTAGGCTATGAGCCAAGGCCAAAACCTCTCCATATTGAGAGGAAAACCCGCACAAATTATTCTTATAGTGATTCCAATTGATGAATACCAAGACCAAAACCCTTCACCTATTAGCCACTTTAAGACCAAGCCACAAGTCCTCTTAACTGTCTTCTCTTCTCTTGACTCCTCTTCCTCTTGACATCACTGAGATCTCATCTAGGTTTCTTCTCATGAGACCTTCTTACTGTCATCATCAACGAACTGTGGTTGTACCAAAATGTTATGTCTTCAAGACTGTATCTCTGACAGAAAGACCCTTGAACTTGTCTCTGTATCTCTGATCCAAACTTCCTTATTGTGGTTAGCCCAGAAGATGTCTTTGCTATCTCTTCCTTCAGGTGGCACCGAAAACTTAAATTTGGGTACTATCCAAAAACTGAACTGTAGCATTTCATGACATCTAATTGATCTTTGCACCTCTGCAATTTTCTTTGTCATTGTGCTTAGTCTACAGAAGGATTTGAATTCCTTTTTCATTGTAATGATACCTGAATTCACTTTTGTTGAAATTTGGTACCGGAGGACAGGTGGTTCCCTTAGGCTTTGATCTTTGGCCTACGGAAAAGTGTCCAAAAGATTTTAATTTTTCTCCTAAAGTGACTTTATAATTTTTATAAAGTTAAAATCTAATTTAAAAGTGACTTTAAGTGATAAAGTTACTAAGTCTAATTTTAAAGTGACTTTTATAAAGTCAATGAAAAATTAGAAAGGAAAAGTGACTTTGGAAATAAATGACTAAGTGGGTCTTTATTAAAGTGGGTGAATTAAAAAATAGAAAGTGAGATTTAAATGTGCATTTAATCTCAGCCATTGATCTAAATCTATTTCAGCCATTGGATTTAGAGATCACCCAAAAGTCACTTGGATCACCCAAAAGTCTCTTGGAGTTATATTAAAGGAGGAAAAGGAGGAAAAGATCATTCATTCCTTCATGAGCAGATTGGGAGAAGGAGAGTAAGAGAGCAAGGGAGATTTCTGGACAAGAAGGAGAAAGAGGCAGCAGTTTGGCACACATACCAGGCAGCTCTTCAGCAAAATCAGAACAGCAGAAAGACAAGCAGAACAGCAGCAAGAACAAGCAGAAAAAGCTGATTTTTTGCTGAAAACTGAGAAGTTTCCAAGTGGTCCGTTGGGCTGAAAACGGATAAGTTTGCTTGCTGAAAAAATTATTTTGCTGTAATTTTTTGCTGAAATTTTCTTGCTGTAAAAAGACATTTTTCAGAAATAAAGAAGAGCTCTCAAACTTGTTTTCCCCAAGAGTTGTAGGGGGTTTTTCCAGGGTCACATTGACCAAAAATATCAGTGTTTTAATGGTTGTTTATTACTGCTGATTTTTATTTCTGCAATT
>APFE030441391.1:2197-24593 GCA_000404065.3 Pinus taeda | reverse complement strand
ATATATTCCTAGATGTGGGTGATAATCAAGGACAATAAAGTGGCATTCGACTGGGTTGGTGTGTGACGAGACCACATGGCTTCTCGTAGGTTGGTACAATGGTCCAAAACTGGCATTTACAACAGCCATAAATGCACTTCATGCGAGCGCTGTCTCCAACCTGTTAACCGTCACCAACCTTGGCTCTGTGCAAACATGAATCCTTAGGATAATTTCACCTCTGCTTCTGCCCATCAACCTCTGCAACCTCTGCCACTGCAATGCCTCTGCCCTCAAGTGGCGACTGTACCCAGCTCCGGCAAAACCACCAGGAGGCACTGCCACCTCCTTTGTTGGATTGATTTCCGCCCGAGCATCCACTTCACCCATAGCCTGGAGTGTCATTTTATCTTCCCTTTGGCCCTGGTTTCTCATCCCTCCGCTGAGTAGTCTGCAAGATCAATTGTGTCATTGCACCACATTGTGCCCAATTCCAAAAGGAATTAGCATACTCCTGCAGATAGTATGGCAAGAATGAAACACCGTATGTGTAGCAGCATGGGCGGGAGCCGAGGGAGCCTGAGTCGCCCCCAGCACTCTCCTGCTTCGGATACCACTTCCTCTCTGGCAGAGCAAATCCCTGGGCATCATCCAAATACACACAGTGGAAGAGGACGCCTCCACTTGGTGGCCCCTGCCTTGCCTCCCAATAGCTTTCCTTCCATTTCTGCCTCGTCTCCCAGAGGCACTCCACCCCTTCCTCAACTGTAATCCCAGAATGCCCAATTCACCTTTCGCTCAATCTTGAACAAGCCCATCATCATGGCCATGATATCCATTCTCTTTCACAAGGTAGAGAAGCTCATTGAGGAATAGGCCACAGAGTTTGGTGGATGCACAAATGTAATTGAGGAGCAAGGAATGATGGGTGATGGCAGCACCAGGGCAATTGGGGTACCAGACATTGCAGGTGGTGGGTGCACCACAGAAGGATGCAGCCACACCAAAGCCATACTAAAAATGGCTCAAATGAGCATCCAAGGAGCAGGCGAGTGGAACAAGGAGCAGAAGATGAGATGTGCAAGGAAGGAGGTGAATGAGGCTCAGCATGTAGACAAGGTAATGGACCCTTACTGTTGTCTCGTCAAGGAAGAACACCCGGCATTGCAAGCTGGCAGCATGGAGACCTCGCTTCTGCCAAGTGCTGACATGGAGGAGTACAGGTGCTTCATCGTGGAGGAATACCCTCTATCTCCACCCTGTTCCTAGTTTTCCACCTTGCTACCACGTGTCCACCTCAAAGTCTGCCACCTTTGCTGCCACTTGGCGCGCCACGCATCCACCACACAGTCTGCCACTCAACATGCTACGTGTCTCAGGTTTTTTGGCACTCTGATTTTTATTTTTTTGTTTCAATGGGGTTTCGGTGGAAAAACTATGAGTTTTCGGCTCTTTATTTGGTTTTTTTGTCTCATTAGACACAATGATAACAAACTAGATGCTTTGTTAATTTCCCCTGCGTGGGCACCAAGCTAATTTTCTGAACTATTTTCTGTTACGGACTCGTTTCCCTACTAGGCAGTCCAGATCTAGACTTTGCTGGTTTTTGCCATTCCTCTAGCATGGTTAAGTATAGGCTAAGGCCTCAGTGTATGATATCTTTTTTTCTCATTAATAGAATTAGTATAACTAGAATATATATTATATATATATATATATATATATATTATATATATAATACAAAATTGGTTGGTGGGTGATCAAACTCTGCCAACCCACCTCCAATATATATATCATATATGACCACATTTGGGGGTCACCGGCATTTGAAACCGGCCCGGCTTGCTGGCCTCCAAACTTAACCAACACAAACCTTCATAAATGCACCATCCGAATAATTATACCACCATTCCAATACGGTGGTCCTGTGGGGTTTGACCCCAGCACCTCCAAAAAACTAATATCTTAAAATTATGTTGCCAGTCGTGCGCCCAATGGGCATGACTTTGGAAAGTTCACCCACCTTTTTTTAGTAAACCGAATACAGTTCATTTGCCTAGGGGAACAAAGGAGAGAACAAAGAGCACATAGGAAGGTGGAACCCTGAGAGGGCACAAGAACCGAGGAGTGCAACCCTTACACATAGAATATGTCAGGAATCTAAAAGATTCCCTTATAGCTAATTTTTCACTGTGTTGGAAATATGAAAATTTTATACTCAAATTAATCAAAATTTCATGAGGAGTCTAATGGTGTTGTTGATTTTCTAATCTTAGAAGAGGAATTTCCTGAGGCAGACTACTGATGGTGGAACCATGACGCAAGACTCTGCATGGAATCTAAAAGATTCCCTTGAGTCCAATTTTTGGAGATGACAGAACCAGGTTGACTTTATACTCATTCTTCCTAGATTTTCACACATAATGTGATGGTGTGATCAGTTTACTCATCTGAGTAGCAGAATTTCGAGCAGTCAACAATGAAGAATCTTTATGGAATCTTGATGAATATTTGAGATTCCCTAGAGGCCCAAAAACGATAATGTCAGAACCAGACTGACTTTATACTCATTTTACTCAATTTTTTGCAAGGAGCATAGTAGTGAAGTTAGATTTTTCATCTAAGCAACAGAATTCCAGCGAACTAGCGAGTAAAAATATTTGAGGAATCTTTAAGATTCCCGAGTGTCCATATTTTGACAGTGTCAAAAAGGGGTCGTTTTACATTCATTTGACACGATTTCATGCCAGGAATTCAACAGTGTAGTCCATTTATTCAATAGATTTATGCATTGTCAAGCCATCCCCATAAGTGGAGGTATATGATGCAATGATGCCATGTCTTTATTTTGATTTGTTGAGATGATGATTTTGCATTTAAGATCCTTGTTTACCATTCTGTTGGAGGATACTTGTGTGCCACTTCATGTGAGAATATATTTTCATGTTAAATGAGGGCCCATATGAGTGGGAGTTCCTATAGGAGAATGTTTCATGTAGAGATAGGCCACTCTAGTTAAGAGAATTTATGCTTGTAATGACAAATAATGTACCATGTACTCATCATCATCTTGCAGCATTTAATGAAGCAGCCTCCCCACTCTTGACACCAGGGCCAAAGATGTAAACCACACTGGGTGAACTCTATTATCAACTTGTTTTTGTTCTTTTATTTGATGGTTGTCATTATGTTTCCTCTTCTGTAAATTATGTACATGTGGTTTTTCATACTCTTTCACTTGAAATTATGTTAACATCATAGAAGTAAAAATCTTGGTTAATTCCAGTAGTGGAGAGAATCCAGATCAGAGGTGAGCAGCAGTGAGGGGTAGTGTGAAAGTCATGGAAGCAACCTCGGTTGTGGATCATTCCCACTTTCAAAGGGCACCCTAAAGTTAATAATAATTTGTTTCTAAATCACCAAGGAATTCCCTTCTGATCTGAGCACTGGAAGTGGTCAATGATAGCTATATTCAAATTTACATACTTGTACTTGCAAAAATTATGGGGAAGAGGGAGGTGTTGATGTTTTCCTCTTCAAACCTCTCTCCTATAGCATGTTAACAACAATTTTAATTTAAGCACTTAAAAATAGCTAGAACAGTCCTCCATTGGTGATATAGATAAGAGGAGAAGATTCTTGAGGGAGACCCCATACAGTTGCATGCATATGCTTGGTGGAAGAAATATCTTAGGATGAGGGCGTAGTTCTCTATTGGTTCTATATTTGTTTCAAAATAACTTTCTTGCACAACAAACTTTATTCCGGAAAGATATTTTTAATTTTTTGAAAGAAGATCTAATATAATTAACCATACCTTGCATCCTACTTTAATTATTGGTGGAGGCTTTGTTCTTGGAAAATTCTAGTGTTTTCTTTCATATTCTCTTGCCTTGGTATGTGAGAATATGGATTGTCTCGAAGAGATCCTAGAAAACAACCTAAAACTTCTTGATGAACTAGTGAAAATATATGGTCCTTTACACACTAATACCTCATACCAAAATAATGGTGAAAGCAACAAATCATTCTCGAAAAGGGTCCATTCTATTCTGCAGTAGAAGCACCCATGGGAAGTGAAGGAAGGACAGGGAAGAGGGGCTAATATATTCAAACTTGGATCTAAATTGCAACGAACAGATTCAGTCATACACCTCTTAAATTGAAGGAATTAGACGTATGTCTATCCAAGGTGGAGCACCCATAATGGAAGAAACTCAGTTGGTCTCTCAAGTCATCTATGCTTGCGCTAATACAACCCATTTTTTGTGAATATCCTTGCGGAGAGGTCAGGCTCGCGGTTGCTCCTTGTCTCAGCAAGATCATAGCTTTAACATTTCCACTACTACCTTCCCATAATGATATCATGAGGGAGATATTGCAGCTGATAGTAGAATCCCTTTAAGCGTTGAACAACATCATGCTTCGTACCTTTTAGAAGTGGTTCAAAATATTAGAACTCATGACAGAATTCATCTTTGGCACATTCATACTAAATCTGGAATGTGATGACTTAATCTTTCAAGTGTTCCAAAAATTTTACACCAACATTACATCAACTCATCCAGACTATGTCAAAACAAGCATGCAAAATATTGTGTCCTTGTTCTTAGAAGGAAATGTTGACATTTGCAAGATATTAGGATCCAAAATGTTGACCATTTGGAGAAAGGAACTAGTTGTATCGCCAACCACCTATGATCTAATCGAAAGTTTGGTCGTGCAAAACATAAAATTTCTCATAAGAGTGTTGACTAAGAAGGATTTGAAGAGGATTTATGGAGTGAGCAAGAACAAAGGAAATAAAACATGTAGCAAGAATGAACTAAGAAGGAGAAGATATGCTTTAACTACAAGGGACCTTGGGAACTTAACCACGTATGTCCAGGTGATAGGTAGGAGGCAAAAAGTACAGAACAAAAGGATATTCCTTCAGATCATGGGGAGTCTTCTATAGGTGGGTGTATTGATTTTTAGGATGGTGAACAACAACGTGATATTATTTAGGGAGACTTATAGGATGACAAGCATTTGAAAGTGCATGAATAAATTCTACCTAATGGTGTTGATGGGGTAGACTCCTATATAAATGAGTCCATAGGTCTCCAAGAGGATGTCCATAAAGAATATGAGCAACCAAGTATAGATAGAAGTCCACCAATGCATCTATGTTTGACAATTGGAGAGAATGAACACCATATTGTCTTCACAAATGGAGGCAAGGGAAACTTGAGTAAGGAGACAACAATAGTGAACTAGCATGATGAGCATGATCATGAGGGGGAGCATGACAGACATAGTGTGCAATATGAACCATTCCCAAAGAGTCGGTCAAAGGATCAAGGTGAATGTGTGACAGTTGGGCATTCAGTGCATATATGTATAGAGACATTCAGCAGGGCACTAGAATCGTCAATAGAGGACTTTTGGGGAAATATTATGCATGTCAAGGAAAATCTTATGATGTTGAAGCAGAGAGTCTAGACAACCCAAGACATTGTCTTATAGGGAAACAAAAAAATTTAGGACCTCATAAGGGTATGTGTCGAGTCAATGACCAAGTTGTCTAGTGTAGGGAACGTCTCAATTTCCTCACAAGGCAATAAGAGGAATACAGTTAAGAGTTCCTTAGAATCCCTCTACAGGGGTACATAGAAACGGCTTGTGATACTACCAACCCACCTTTATACATTAGGGAGAGCACAGCATAGTTCTCCAAATGGATCATGTTGGGTAACCGAGTGGAGTAGCATGAGTTGAGCATCAGGCAGCATCAACATAGTAGACGTATTCCATATGTAGGAATTCATGCATTAGATCCTTCCCATGGGATGGATTGGCAAAAGATTATGAGTTGGAACCCTATTGATGGGATTATTCCTAGGAGGATACTATTAGCCAAGGGCATATTGTAGCTTGGGCCCTTAAGCAAGAACAGTGGAGGGTTGAGATGGTATCATAACCCACAGGTCCCATGATTTAGGTGGCATTGGGATCTAGGTGAATCTATTGAGGGTAGGATTGATTGGAGGATTGTTTGGGATCTAGGTATCGAAGGATCCATTCAGGATCATTTAGCATGGAGGCATGGAATAACACACTAGTTTGAATGGGATCTTCATATCAGTGTACAAATGTGTATGCTATGAATAGATGTGGATTGCTTGAGGGCAAGCAATCTTGGGGTAGGATAATTTGTAATATTCCCTTTTCTTGATATGGTCAAAATGGATGAAATCTTCCCATCGTATTTACCATGGTATCTTCCCATGGTAGTTTCCTTCATTTCTCAAGGGAAAATAATAAAATAAGGTTTATAGAGAGTCCATCAAGCCTATAAAAGGGGATAAGAGCTATAAATTTAGATCATCCTGAGTTTTTCTATCTTATTGTATGTTTGTTGATAACTCAGTTTTCCTAGTTCTAGTTGAATCCCAGGAAAAAGAAACCTTGCGATGACTTCACTTGGTGGACCCATCCAAGGTCCACGATTGTTCTTCAGTGTCTGGGAATTTTGAGTTGGTGAGTAGTCATGCATGCCATAAGCAATGGATTCACAGTCAATCACATTGGCATGTAATATTTTCTGATTATTAATAGAATAAGTGGCATTTCAGATCCCTTTTGTTTGGTGTTCAATTGCAAGAATTTCTAATTAGAACACTTTAATGTGTCATATATGTTGATTTTTTGTTGTTTGGGATATTACACTAATCAATCAAGAGGAGACAAAGGGACATCAGATTGCAATAGTGGTTGAAGGTCAAGATTCACAGTGAAGACTCCTTTTCCTAAAGCCACATGGAGGTTGAAGAAAATATCATGTTTTATATTTCAAGAAGACATGAAGGAAGAAACAGCAAAGAATGACTTGACACTGCCATGTCACCAGTGTCATGTCATGTCATGTCATGAGTCATCATGTGCCACATCATTTTGTGGATCATGTAAATTCATATTGGAGAAATGTATTCTAAAGTGGAAGTACAAGACACATGTACAAAATGTGAAGAGTCATTTAAGAGTCGAAAAGTCATAGAGAAGTCAAACAATCATGAGGGTAGTCCAAGAGTCACAAGGGAGGTGAATGGTCACACCATTTGTTATATATACACCCTAAAAGCTCATGTAAAAGGACTTTTCATCTTGGCTACTCCTACCAGGCATTGAAGAAGAATGTAGTTGTTTTGGAGGAAAGAGTGGTTGCTCTAATGCTCCACTATTGGGGCTAGTGTTATTCACTGCCTTAATATATATCTTTGAACTTTTACTTAATTCACAAGCTTGTTGAGCGAACATGCTTTCATGCATATGTCGTGAATATTTTAAAAATATTCTTTGAATGTTTGTGATGTATGTTGTTTTCATCTGTACTAAGGAAATTGAGCTATTTTGGTGGCTTTGGTACTTATCTTATTGAAGGTGTGTTGTATTTTCTTTAACAATCATTGCTTCATTGTGAACTACTTAGCTGGTTTATCAACGATTCATTCATATCTATATGCTCGTATTCCTTTTCTAGATTAGTATTATTACTTGTCTTTAAAGGGCCCACTTTTCTCTTCCCTTTCGGCAAAAGGACCTTGATACTTTCCGTAACTAAACATTTCACAAGGCATACTCACTTATTGATCTGAAAATACCTATGTATTACTCTCTTATGCTGAAATTTGTAGCTAAGGAAAATCTACAAGGATACATGACAGTCGGGTCAATACTTCGGATGGGTTTCCTACTCCAAATGTTGTGAGGTCTAATTGGGACTTCACATCATGGAGAACCCCTTGGCAAGACTGGTTTCCAGCACCGTCAACACATCAAATATGGATCAAGGAAGGTGATGAGTGGAACATTTATTTCAAAATAAATAATAGATTTTTTGGATGGTAGGTTATGCCAATTGGGTTGACTAATTCCCATATCACATTTATGAGACTAATGAATGAATTCTTGAAAACATTCTTGGGAAAAAAAATTGTAGTATACCTCGATAACATTTTAATTTTCATTAACATAAAGAAGGAGCACTTGGAGCATGCAAGGAAAGTGTTGCAGTGGTTGAAGGAAGAGAATTTGTTGATCAATTTTAAGAAATGTGTGTTCATGAAATATGACTTAGTGTACTTAAAATTTGCGATTTCCAAGGAAGGTTTGAAGATGGGTTATGCAAAGGTGAGGGCTATATTGTATTGGACAACACTTTAGTCTACTTTTGAGGTGAGGAAATTCCATGGGTTGGAAAGCTTCTACTAGAAATTCATTGGGAATTTTAGATAGATTTGTGTCCCTCTTACTAAGTGCATGAAAAAAGGGAATTTTTAAATGGACGACAAAAACAAGGAAAGCATTTGTAGATCTAAAATGAAGGTGACAGAAAAACTTGTTTTGGTGCTTCCAAACTTTGATAAAGTATTCCACGTTAACTGTGATGCAAGTGGGACAACAATTGGGGAAGTTAGAAGTCAAGAAGGAATAGCAATAACATTCTTTAGTGAAAACTTGAATGAAGCTAAGAAGAAGTATTTATTATATGATCAAGAATTTTATGTTATTGTGTAGGCCTTGAAGAGGTCACACATTATTTACTACCCATAATTTTTCTTGTTTATTGATCACAAGGAATTACAATATATAAATAGTCCAAATAAGTTAAATCAAAGGAATTATAAATTATTTGAGTTCTTTCTAAGTTATACATTTGTTTTGAAGCATAGATCAGAAGAGTCAAACAAAGTTGTAGATGCCTTGAGTGAGAGAGTGTTTCTACTCAACACTTCGTTAGTAGAAGTGGCGAGATTGGAAAGTATGAAGGAGTTGTAAACAGAGGAGGATGATTTTGAAGAAGCTTAGACAACTTGTAAAGCACTTTGGAGTGTGGAAAAAAAAGATGTCCTTCGATTACATATCCAAGAAGGGTTTTTATTTAAAAGTCAACAGTTGTGCATCCCTCAAGGGTTGATGAGGCTGGATATTATTAAGGAGCTACACGGTGGATGCTTCAGTGAACATTTTGGCATGTATAAGACCACAACGTTGGTAAAGGAGAGGCATTTGTAACATCTCTCCTTCCTATTATGATATGTTACCATAGTGAAAAATTCATAATGTATGAAATAATACAATAATTTTTTAAAAAGGAAATGATTATGTCATTACATGTGTTCACTTACACTTTTCTTTTTTTATCATGGCACCTTGCATTTTTGTCCTTAGCATGTGTTTACACACACACATCCTTGAAGCATTTCTAGTCTTATATTGAAGAGAATCATAATATTTTGTATACTCACTTCTAGATTGATATATATTATTAACATCACATTTATACTACTATTAGCTTGGTTACGTATTTGATGATAGCTTATTTATATGGTTATATTTCTTAAGGATTATGTTAATAGAATTTTGGATGCAAAAATTATTCTTCTTGAAGTTGGCATACTGTGGTCCAGACCATCAACATTATGCCACATCAACCCTCATTACTCATGGAAAATAGGCTAGCCATGTGGGGATGATGAAGAAAACTCTAGAAGGGTAAACTTGTAAATCATGTTAAGGGTTGAATGGATTTTAATCCCTATTTGGCTATCAAGATGTGGCATAACTAGGCCACTGGGAGGAAAAATGGTTGCATTATATTTGTTTGCCTTTTATTCCATAGTAGAGAAGAGTAGCTAAGTGAGAATAGAGAGAGAGTATCCCAGTGGGGGCTTGTATTTTGTAGCAACACATGGATCATAAGTCTCAAGGAACTCCATATAGAATTCATTCTTCTTTGTATCTACAATATTTCTATTCCAGTGGGGTTTTCTTCCAAATCATATCTTGATGTTCATGGTGTTTGGTGTGTCTTTGTATTTCACTTTTCTGTATTTTCCACATTTTATATATTATATACATAAGGAAAAAAGAAAATAATAAATAAATCTATAAATTTTAGGAATATTAACCCTCATAATATAGATTTCAAACTTCAATCTATTTTTTATTACAATTGTTGTGACTAACTATCCACTGGAACATCCAAAAAAAATTACAATTTAAATATTGTTCCGTGTTTCCATACCACATCTTTAATTTACTACCATTTCCATACTATATTTTTATTTATAACCCATTAAAATATATCAAAAATGATGCGTAACTTATAATCAATTAATATAGATCACAAACAGTATTTACAAACTATCCAATTTGATCAAAGCATGAATTTTCAAGTTCCACATTTTGGCTTGTAATATATAATGTTCATATGATAACTTTATGTAGCCTAAAGAACCTTAAATAATGTGATCGATTTCTTTTGTATGCATTGGTGGGAGAACAAATTTGGAATGGCTTCAGGATCAAGATGGTCTACCCCTCCTCCTCCACCTCCTACCCCTAACACTACAACTTTCAAGGAACTAGTCTCTAGAAATCGAAGACGACAAGATTCATCAAAAACCTAGAAGAAATTTGTTCTCTAGTATCCCCCCATCATTTTCATACTTATACAACCCTTTAATAGCAGTGATTGGGTGGGTCAAGGCGAGCAGGGGATTCTAGTGTTTTACAGGGGATTTGTGGTCTCTAATGGAGGTTTTGACAACTTCAATCTCCAAAATGTATCTATCCTTCTTCCTTTTGGAAGTGTAATTTCCTCCGTAGATGTTTTTCAGCTAGTCACAAGAAGCTTCATCAACAGGCTTCTTGTAGCAAAAGCAAGCAGAGGCCAAATATCTACTACTTGTGGAGACAAGGATTTAGGGAGATAAGGTTCGAGAAGAGAAGCTATTGACCCTATATTTTAGGAGGATATGGTTTTTGAATCGAGGAGAAAGAAGAGAGAGTATTGAAGAACAAAAAAATCCAAGTTAAGCTCAAGCTCGTTCAGGGGGAAGACATCCTTATGAGGAATACTATAGAAATGAGTGAGAAAACTTTGGTGGTCAAGCTAGAGGTATGAAATTAAACATATGAACAATCAAATCTTGGATGGAGGAAAATATTAATCCCCATGTCAAAAACTCACTTAACGTTTCTATGCTTACCTGCAGTTGGATCCAACTCAACTTCAAAGACCCTGATTGATTCAAAAAGGGTATAGCAGATTGATTCAACCCCAATTATTTTTATTTTGGGCTCCTTTATTCGACACTAATAGAGAAGGAATGGAGGTGGTCCTTGTTTGGGTTCATTTCCCAAAGCTTCCTTCAAATCAATGGGATGAGAAAAAAATTAAATATTTGGAGAACTCTTTGGGCACTAACCTGGAACACAACTCATCTTATGAAGAGACTAGAGATAATCCATGGCCTGTATTTTAGTAAACATAGATCTTTGTGAAGGCCTTTTGGAGACAATTTACATATGCCAATATGAGGTTAGATTACTAGTTCTTGACTATGAAGGGGTACAATTTAGGTGTAGGAGATGTCAAAGGTATGGTCATTTGAAAAAGGAGTGTGACCTGTAATTGCACAAAATATCTCAGGTCAATAAAAAAATCATTAAAAAAAAGGAAGCAGTCTTGACTACTGTTGTTATCATGGAGGCAGTGTAAATGGAAGAACAAGTGAATGAAGGTATTCAAGAAGGCATAGTGAGAACGCCTATATCATCGATGATGGAAACCAATTTGTAGCCATAGGAAACGACTATTGTCCAAGCAGTGATTGAAGAAAACAACTTGGCGATTCCTTCATGTTACTCTATTATTCTTCATCCCATTTATTGATTTATCACTTCTTCTATGAAATTGGGAAAGACTAGGTGAAGGTCTTGTTGGAACCATCATCAAATTCTTGTAGGGTCACATCATTTTCCCCCACCTAAGCCACTTTTCCTTGTCCTTGGGCCAAAAATGGCTACTCTTCCCCAGTGGTATCAACTTTAAAAAGTCTATTTGATGAGGTGGTAGAACGGGATATCTTCTATAATATTCATATGACAAAAGCTAAAGAAAAGGCTCATGAAGAACTTGTTGTGGGTACACAACAGTCCATAAATGGGGCACTTACGGCAGTGAAAGCCCTTAGTGGTGTTACATAATGAAAGTTCTCTCTTGTACCTATAGACGTTTAGAAAGTCCCTCTAAAAGAATCTCTACAAAGACTTGTTCAGTTAAATAGTCTGGGCATTATTTTGCTACAAGAAACTCTAGGAGATTGGGATATATCATAAAGTTTGATAGAATCTTTGTTTGGTGGTGGTAAGTTTGTTGGTCTAGATGTGCAGAGTCAATCGAAAGGATTAGCGGTGGGATGGAACTCTAGGATTATCCAAATCTTAAACTCCTACAATATAGAATTAGGACGAGGCATCAAAATCTCCTCTAAATAACTTGGATTGACCTTAACTATCATTAGCATCTATGGGCCCTATTTGGATAGGATCGAGTTCTAGGATATATTTTTTGTGAAATTATTGATTCCTTCAAACTCTGTGATTATATGAGATATGAATGTCACTCTGGGAGCATTAGAGATTTGGGTCCCAGGGCAAACATCCTCTATGGTTGATTCCTTTTCCCACAAACTGGAAAGTTATAAAATGGTGGATGTTGAGCCTACCAAATTAAAACCAACTTGGAGAAATCATTATGTCAAAGAAGAAAGAATTACAAAAAGGCTACATCTCTTTTTGATATTTGAAGCTCTCATAGAAATGCTTAATTTTATAAGACAACGGGTCAGTAGTGGTGAGGAATCAAACCATTCTCCTATTTCCCTGGAAATAAAAGGGAATGAGGCAAAACCCACTAGCCCTTTCAAAATGAACTCCTCTTGGTAGAAAGAGGAGGAATTCCTATCTATAGTAAAGCAACAACGGAAAGAGTTTGACCCACAGGTGGGTGTTTCAAAAACATGATAGTTTGAGGAAAACCTAAAACTCATCAAAAGTCTTACAAGGGATTGGGCCTACAAGAAAAAAAATGGATGAATATGAAATTCCTTTGGTTGAGTGGGAACTTTAGCAATGCTCGAATTTTAGTGGGGAATGTTTTGCTGATGTAGAATCAAAATATTCTCTCCTTTGTCTAGAAGCTAAAAGAAAATCAATTCTAGAGGCAAAGGAAGCGACCTCAAGATTGAAAAGAAGGGCAATCTAGTTGGAGTGTGGGGATGAAAACACAATTTTTTCAAGAATATACCAAAGGAATGAAAATGTGCAACACAATTTGGAATCTTCAAGATCTAGAAGGTAGAGAAATCTCAAACTTTAAAGGACTAGTAGAATTAGGGAAGAATTATTTTCAGGAACTATGCAAGGAAGCATAAGGGGAAACTATTATTGAAGCAATCATAGTAGTTCAATTCTTCCCTATATTTGTAGAAGAGGATGAAAATATGTCTTTAATGGAGGAATTCGCAAAATAATATCTAAAATGTGTGCTCCATAGTTTCCAAAAAGACAATCCCTTGCCTAGATGGTTAGGCAATGGAATTCTTTTCAAGTATCTTTGATTAGATTCGTAAATACTTGTTAAAAGTAGTAGAAGAGTCAATGCGATCGGGAAAAATACTTGTTTCTTTCAACTCTACCTTCATTTCCCTCATTTCGAAAATGGACAGTCCAATTCGTTTGAGGACTTTAGAACTATTTCACTTTACAATTGTATATATAAGGTGATAGAAAACTTCATTGCAAGAAGGCTCAAACCCATTCTTTCAAAATCTATTTCAAAGGAGCAATTTATGTTTTTGGAAAGAAGGTAAATACGTGAAGTTATAGGGGTGGAACATGAAGATCTTCATAGCATCAAGACACAAAAATTGAAAAGGATTATTCTTAAGATTCATTTATCCAAAGCATATGATCGTATCAGTTGGTTGTATATCAAAATTTTGTTAACCTATGTGGGTTTCAACCTAGCATTCATAACTTGTATAAAGAGTTGTCTCCAATCAATATCCTTTGTAGTCATCATCAATGGCTTGGCTTCACCTTTATTTCATGCTCAAAGGTGATTACATCAAGGATGTCTATTATATCCTCTCATATTCCTTCTAATAACAGAAAGTTTGAGTCGAATGTTCGTTGAAGAAAAAAGAAGAGGTGAGTTTCAAGGTGTAGTCATTGTTCAAGCCCTAGCTATCACTGATTTTCTATTTGTTAATGACAATCATATTTTTCGTAATGGATCTCAAAGAGAAGTAGATAAACTTCACAAAGTATTCACTCTTTGGCAAAGCCACTGAAATTATAAATGATAAGAAATCTACTATCTCCTTTCAAAATCTGGAGGATAGAGATATTCTCCACATAAGAACTAAATTCCAATTTGAAGCAAAAAATTCAAGAGGCACTAAAATATTTGGGGTTTCATCTTAAAACCAATAGATACTCCAAGGTGTTAAAATTATGAAATTGTGATCAAATTACACTTTGGATTGCTCATATCATGAACATAATAATTTCAATATATCTCTTTTTTCGAGAGGACCAAAATCGACCTAAAGATCACCTCATTTGGATAAGTAGAACTAGTCTTTTTTAATTTATTTTATCCATTGGAATAGGTCAACCCTAAGCACATGTACTATCGGATAGGTCGACCTCAAAATCAAGTGGACCCTCATGAAAGCCTATAAATAGAAACCTCAAGCTCATTTTGACACATTGATCAAGCCATCTTCTACTCTCTTCTATTGTCTTAGTTTGCATAAGTTTGATGGATGAGGTTTGCTCAAGGGTCCAAAACTACAGGGTTGAAGCTCGCACAAATATAGGAGTTTTGTTTCTCGATCATTGGCTCATAACTTACCATTCTTGGCCTCGGACGCACACACAGAGTGTTCAAGGGTGCGATTGGGAGGTCTCAGCCGCTCAAACAGAAGATTGAAGGGAGCATCGAGGGTTTTTGAAGCAAATCGGGTAGTGTTGGTCCCTAGTTGCTCACACAGTGAGATCAAGGGTGCAACTGGGCAATGTCAGTTGCTCGCACAACAACAGTGATGGAGCAATTGGGGGGTTGGAGAAGTTATGTGTGAGTTTGTCCCCAGATGCACGCATACAGTCTTCCAGTGAGTGTCTGGGTCAGAGACAGTGGCTTGCACTCAGTGGCTACGGGAGCGGCCAGGAAGTTCCAATCGCTCATAGTCTACTTTGCTAGAAGCGTTCACGGTATTTATCTAGAATTTGACAGTTGCCTTCAATTGACTTCAGTAATCTAATGGATGAAGGGTTTCTCTCTAATATTTTGTAGCTCTGCAGTGTGTTTCTATTCTGTAAATCTCTGCTGCAAGTTTATGTATTTGGCTCATTCTACTCTCCGCTGAAACATTTTACGATGATCTAATAAAGAATATTTGAAATGGTTTTCCCCCTTGTGCAGTTTTTCCCTGGACTTGGACCAATCTATGGTCTCTTATGGTTTTGTTGTTATCTTCTTTGTCATTGCATATATTGTTCTATCTTAAATTACCGTTTATGATTGGATACATTGCCAATAATTGAATGCATTGTTAAATGAAGAAGTGAATTGAGCTAAAGTAATAGATACAGCATAGAAAAATCTAAAAATTAACATGGTTTCGGAGCCAAGGTGAAGGACAAACTCAAAGAAGACAAGCGTTGAAGCCATCATTATTGGAAAGAAGATTGTCTAGTCAAAGTCAAGATGTCTTCCTCTACCTTCAAGGAGCATGAAAATTTGGGTGACGCATCAAACTTTGTCGCATGGAAAGTCAGGTTGGAGATCATAGTTAACAACAACGACGTGTTGGAATACATTCAAGGAAGAAGCCGAACCTCCATAAAATGCTTCCGCTTCCTTCAAAAACAGGTACAAGAAAGGTGAGTCCAAAGCAAAGCAAATTATAGCTAATGGTTTACAAGATCATTTGCTTGCATATGTTGGGAATTTAAGGAAATCTAAAGATATGTATGAAAAGATAACCGACATGTATGAAATCAACAATTTGAATGAGATCATCACCTTGAAAGATCAACTCAAAGAAACCAAGATGAACAAAGCAAAAGTTGTTCAATGCTACATTAGGAGGATATTTCGCCTTAAAGATCAATATCAAAGAGTTGGAGAAAATGTGTCTGATAGGGAACTTGTAGTTGTGACTCTTAGAGGTCTCCCTAGTATTTGGGAAACATTCATTACTATAATAAGCAACAACAATGTCCTCCCATCATTTGATGAAATTGTTGGGAAGCTTACTCAAGAAAAATCAAGGATGGTAGCAAGAGGAAGGATTCAAAAGCATGAAAAGGGAGAGCCTGCTACATATATCACTCATGAAAAAAAAAAGCAGGGAAAAGGAGATCCATCAAGGAAGCCTCCTTCTCAAAATGAAAAAGGAAGGAATGACATATATTTATCTCATATTGAATGCTAAAATGGTCACAAGAAAGGTCATTATGCTCGACATTGTCCCAAAAAGAGAAAAATGCCATGTTACAACACAAGAAACAAGAATAATAATAAAATAAGAAAAGATGATCAAAGAAATAACTGTGATAGAAATTAAAGGAGAAGAAGAGATTCCTCAAGCGAATGTGAAGAAGATCATCCTCCTCAAAAGAAGTCAAGATTTCCCAGGTATGAAAGTAATGTTGTAAATAAATTTGAATACATTCTTGTTTCTGCCCTTACTAGTTCTTCTCCACAGGATTCATGGAATAGTTCGCTGGTTGATAGTGGGGCCACTTATCATTTCTTTGAACACAAGGAAGTCCTCTCTAATCTAGTAGAGAGGGAGACTACACTGAAGATCATTCTTGGAGATAACTCCACTCTTCCCATGAAAGGTTTTGGGTTCATCAAATTTCAATTGAATTCTGGGGAATCAATTTTGTTTCTTGATGTTATGTATGTGTTAGGGTTAATGAAGAATTTGGTATCTATATCAACATTGGAAGATAAAGGGATGAGGGTTGCCTTCATCAAAGGAAAAGTTCTGACTTGGTATGTTGGTTCACCTATGAGATATGCCTTCACATTAGGATCAAGATTTGAAGGACTCTATAGAGTCACTAGAAGGCCACTTCTAGCATTGGTTCATAATACCAATCCTCTGAGTGAGTTGTGGCACCGTAGACTGTCTCATCTACACTATGATGTTCTTCTGAAATTCAAGAAATTGGTCTCACGTATTCCCAATGTTCAAGCCCATCATGATGGGTGTTTGTTGAGGTTGAGTGAGTGGAAAGAACACAAGGAGACCATTCCCCTCTAGTGAAAACAAGAAAAATGACATCCTCCATCTCATTCATTCTGATATATGTGGTCTAATGCCTGCACATTCTATTGGTGATCATCTCTACTACATCACCTTCATTGATGAATTCCCAAGAAAGACATGGATATACTATTTAAAGCATAAGGATGAAGCCTTTGAAATGTTCAATGAATTCAAAACCTTTATCCAAAATCAAACTGGAAAGAAAATCAAAGTATTCAGGTCCGACAATGGATGGGAATACATGCCAAATGAGTTCATAGCATTTTGCAAGAATGAAGGGATCAAGAAGGAAACAATTGTGCCATATACTCTCGAACATAATGGATTAGCATAAAGGAAGAACATGTCTATATTAGAATTTGTCTGTGCAATGCTCCATGATCAAAAGGTGCCAAAGTTCCTTTAGGGAAAACCTACACATGTTGTTGCATATGTTCAAAATAGGGTGCCTCATTAAACATTAGAAAACAAGACCCCCGAAGAAATATTCGCAGGTGTCAAGCTCGATATTATCCATCTTCGTGTATTTGGATGCCCATATATTTTCAGGTGTCGAAGGACAAAAGGAACAAGTTGGACATTGTATGAAGAAAAGGTACGTTTGTGGGTTATTATGAAAATTCTAAAGCATATAGAATATATATTCTTGGTCAAAGGAAGGTCGAAATTAGTAGGGATGTAACATTTGATGAATATGCAGCTCTTGGAAAATAAAGAGACCTTCCTCCGCCTCCTCCTCCCAAGAAGGAGAATGATGACTGGGATATTGTATATGATTCTTTTGTGCCCGAGTCCGAGACCGATATTGTTGATGATCCCATAGAGCCTATGGATCCTTTCGATCCTCCTCCCAGTGATCCTCTTACTAGGAAGAGACCACTTTGGCTTCGTGATACTCTACAAAATGTTAAAAGAAATGTTCCCATTTGTAGATCATTTAGAAAAAGGAAGCAACCATGCAGGTATCAGGGATATGTTGCAGCCGTGAGCACTATGATTCAAACCGAACCTTCCTCATTCAAAGAAGTTGTAAAAGATCAAGTTTGGAAGGATGTTATGGCCAAGGAATATGAATTGATTGTGAAAAATGATGTATGTGATGTTGTGCCAAGACCGAAGGGAAAATCTATGGTGACATCAAAATCATTGTTCAAGTTCAAACATGGAGTTAATGGTAGCATTGAAAAATATAAAGCAAGGTTTGTGGCTCGAGGTTTCTCACAGAAAGAGGGAAAAGATTATGATGACATATTTTTGATAGTTGCCCTTGCCGCTAGTCAAGGATGGACTCTTCATCAGATGGGCATAAAGAACACATTTCTTCATGGCATGTTACAAGAAGAAGTATATGTTGAACAACCATAGGGATTTGAAGTGGAAGATCGAAGCATGCATGTTTGCAAGTTGAAGAAGACATTGTATGGTTTGAAGCAAGTTCCCCGAGCTTGGTATGCACACATTGATAGTTATTTAATGAGATTGGGATTCGCAAGAAGCAATGTCGATCCCAGCCTCTACTTCAAGGTAGTCCAAAGTATGCCATTGATTTTGGTTTTATATGTTGACTGTCTATTCTTATCAAGTAGTGAGCCTTTGATGATCGAGTGTAAGAGGGAGCTAGCCTCTAAATTCGAGATGAAGGACCTTGGTCTCATGCACTACTTTTTAGGTCTTGAGGTGTGGCAAAGGCCTAGTGATATTTTCCTTTCACAAGGAAAATATGTTGTGAAGTTGCTAGAAAGATTTGGAATGACTGAATGCAAATCCATGGCTACACCGATGGAAATGAACTTCAAGAAGTTGTGTGGAGAAGTTGCATGACCTAATTTGGCAAATCCAACCAGTATAGACAATTGATAGGGGCTCTGATGTTCCTTGTGAACACTCGTCCAGAGATATGCTATGCCATAAACACATTGAGTCAATTCATGATCGAGCCTCTCCATGCACATTGGATCGCTGCCAAACACATATTGAGATATTTGCATGTGTCGATCACACTTGTTCTGCGATACTCTGTCAGAGATGTTCGACTTCATGGATACACCAATGTTGACTGGGCAAGAAATGTCATCGACGGGAAGAGTACATTTGGATGTTGTTTTAGTCTTGGATCTACCATGATATCATGGATGTGCAAGAAACAAAAGTTCGTAGCATTGAGCACCGCCGAAGTAGAATACATTACCACTAGCATGGCTAGCTGCGAAGGAATCTCTTTGGAGAGTTATTTGAGCAGGTCCTAAATACTACAGTGATACATTGCGACAACAAGAGTGGGATCCGTCTGGCAGAGAATCCCATGTTTCATGACAAGTCCAAGCACATAGAGATATGATATCACTTTATTCAAGGCATGGTGCAAAGAGGAGTTGTTAGACTCGATCACATATTGGCAAATGAGAAAATTTCTCACCAAGCCATTACTGAAAGGAAATTTCTTGGTCTTTAGATAGCAGCTTGGATTGATGGATGTAGCCCCTCCGGATAAGGGGCAACGCTGATTGAGGACATTGAATCACCTCTTCCCACCCTGTTGAGCTCCCAGGGTGAGGATATGAGATAGAGGGCTCCTGGGGTTGAGGGATCTCTGGACAATTGGGTACTCCCCCATCTGTTACCCATAGGGTTGGAGATGTTTCTCCATAGGGTCGGAGATGCTTCTCCCCTATTTGGTCTATGCAGAGTATACCCCAATTGGCATTGTACCCTCAACCAAGGCTTCTTGTTAATATCACTCCTCATTTGGCCAATGAGTTGAGAGTGTCCTTGGGGTGTACAACCCAAGTCGATTATGATGCAAGTGTTCTACCACATGCCTATTGAAGTTCATTGATGGGAATGATTGGTAAGAAATAGGATTGGGTTGATACTTGCTCCCCTTTTGAGATTTCAGGTTGAAAATGAGCTCCTTGATGAGATTCCAAGGTCGAAGATGTGCCCCCTGTATGATTAGTTATATTATTTCTCGTTATGGGTGGAAGTTAATGCTCCCCGATTCTTCTTCTTTTAGATTCGAGAATGCTTCAGCAAATAGAGTTGAGCATAGAAGGTTTCAGCATGACGTCATTGCATTGACAGGTGGAATTCTTCCTAGTTGAGAGGGAGTGTTAAAATTATGCAACTGCGGTCAAATTCCACTTTGGATAGCTCATATAATGAAAATAATAATTCCAATAGATTCCTCTTTTCGAGAGGACCAAAATCAGCCTAAATATCATTTTATTTGGATAAGAAAAAGTTGTGTTTTTTAATTTATTTTATCCACTCATGTATATTGGAATAGGTTAGCCCTAAGCACATGTACAATTGGAAGGGTCATCCTCAACATCAAGTGGACCCTCATGAAAGCCTATAAATAGAAGAGACCTCAAGCTCATTTGGACACATTGATCAAGCCATCTTCTATTCTTTTCTATTGTCTTGGTATGCACAGCTCTGACGGAGAAGGTTCACTCAAGGGTCTGAAACTACAAGATTGAAGCTCGCACAAATCTAGGGTTTCTATTTCCTGGCTACTAGCTCATAATTAAGCATTCTTGGCTCCGAATGCACACACAACGTGGTCAAGGGTGCAACTAGGAGGTCTCAATCGCTCACACAGAAGCCTGAAGGGAGCGTCTAGGGTTTCTAAAGTAGATCAAATAGTGTTGGTCTCTAGTCACTCGCACAATGAGGTCAAGGGTGCAACTGGGTAGTCCCAGTGACTCGCACAATAGTAGGAAGGGAGCGACTAGGGGTTTGGAGAAGTTGTGTGTGTGTTTGTCCCCAGATGCACACATAGTCTTCCAGGGAGCGTCTAACTCAGACACAGTCGCTCGCACTCAGTGGCTAAGGGAGCGGCCAGGAAGTTTCAGTCGCTCATAGTCTAATTTGCTAGAAGTGTTCAGGGTATTTATCTAGGATTTGACAGTTGCCTTCAATTGACTTCAGTAATCTGATGGATAAAGGGTTTCTCTCTAATATTCTGTAGCTCTGCAGTCTGCTTATGTTCTGTAAATATCTGCTACAAATTTATGTATTGGGCTCATTATCCTCTTCGTTGATACATTTTATGATGATCTAATAAAGAAGAAGATTTGAAACGGTTTTCCCCCTTGTGCGGTTTTTCCCTAGTTTTGGACCAATTTTTTCTCTCTTATGGTTGCGCTGTTGTCTTTTTTGTCATTGCATATATTGTTTTATCTTCAGTTACAATTTATGATTGGATACATTGCTAATAATTGAATGCATTATTAAATGAAGAAGTGAATTAGTCTAAAGTAATTGATACAACAAAGAACAATCTGAAAAACTAACACAAGGAAGAATGGTTTTGGTTATTAGTGAACCTTAAGAAGAGATTAAAACATTGGGGCCACTGATGGCTATCTGGAGCAAGTCATTTAGTGCTGGTGAAATCAATGTTGGAAGCTATCCCAATCTACTAGTTGTGTTTGGCATGGATTCCCAAACGTATTTTTAAGAAAGCCAGAAGGATATGTTTTAATTTTCTAAGGGCCGAAACTAAAGAATAATTTGTCCTTCCCTAGGTTAAATGGCACAAAATTGTAGCTCCAAAACTATATGGTGGATGGGGCTTAAAAAACATATGTTTTTTTCTAAAGCACAGGCAGCTAAGTGTGGATGGAGATTATTATCAACAAACAACGTCTAGATTATGCTAGTGTACCAAAAATATATAGCTATAAGCACACTTTAGGATTGGATCAAATGACAAGACAAATCAAGAAAAAATATATCAGTTATTTCATGAGCAATTATAAACTCTTTCAATCTTATTGGAGAAGAACTTGCTTGGCGGGTAGGGAATGGCAACAAAGTAAGGATCGATGCAAATCCCTTGTCTAGGTGAAGGAATAGGCACATCCTCCCTCAACCACTCAGATTTTCTGGGGACAGGGGAGATTCCAAAGTCTTTCATCTTGCAATCCTACACAAACAAACATTTGGAGACAAGGTTGGATAGATGTTGATCATCTGAGCCTAGAGGATGACTTCCATGAAGTTTGGAACAACTTCTTGGATGCTCTTACAAAGGGACAAATCAGGCTGAAAGAAAGGGAGGACGAACTAATCTGGACCTTCTCCCCCTTTGGCTCTGTTATGAAACCAGCTCAAGAAAATATAGAAAAGATATATCAACGCCTTAGAATTCAGCCTCTTTGAGGGGGCAACCTCCTTTACATTACATAAATGAACAATTCTTGGATGATACAAATGAAAAGACCTCC
>APFE030441387.1:92532-113926 GCA_000404065.3 Pinus taeda | reverse complement strand
GCCGATAGGCCTTTCTTTGAAACAAGCTTTCGTCGTCCTTTTCATTTCTAGGTCGACACGTGGCATCAAATTTTGGTCCAGCGGAACGCGATTTGCAGAAGAAGGTCGGGCATTCAAGTTGACACATGGCGTACAATTTGGTTTCTGCCTCCTTGCCTCTGGAAGTTGCGTCACTGGTGATAGCGAAGGAAAAGGAATAATGTTAGGATGGTGGTGGGGTTTGTTGCAGGAAGGGCGATAACAAGACTGTTGTTGTTTCGCCGAAGAATTCGACGGTCAAAATCTTTGCGGGTGCCTTTGAAAACCGCCATGCTCAATTGGGTGGTATTAGTGAGAACAAGCAAAGCCAGCCAATACCCATTCGGGGTTCTCGGTCACCAGTTTCTAGCGAGGAGCTGGAATCTGGGATGGAGTATTCGGAGAGTTATACCTGCGTAACGTCCCATGGCCCCAAGCCCATTATAAAACAAATATACGAGGGTCCTGCAGAGATTCAATTAACGCCCAAGTGCAAACCAGCTGTTTGGTGAAGTCACGGTCATTGGATCTCAGGTTATATACGGTCCTAGTTTCTAGAAAACGATGGGCAGGGTTACTAACCTTTTGCTGCGAAAGTTCAGCCATTTGAGTCTTCCTCTGTTGTAGTCCTTCCATTCTGCTTTCTGATCGACGAAGTGTAGGTTCCAGTTTTCGAAACCGTCATCCAGGTCCTGCCGAGATTGCATGCCTTGCCCTCAGGTAAGCCTTCTCGCTATTGAAATTCAGCGTTCGGGGATTGCTCTGTCTTCCTATCAAAATGGAGGAGATGGGTTTCATCTGTCTTCCATATGCAGGGTTATACTGATACAGAAAGAAAGGGTTTCGTTTTGATGCGCAAGGGTGAATCCCAGGTGGAGCGGTTCAGCTTCCTCTGTCTTCAAAAGGTAATCATCTCACCTCATCCTCCTGATAATTTCCTTTTCCTTTCTTTTTGTCTGAGTTTACAATGAGACTTTTCCTTTGTTTACAACAGGTTTGGCTCGCGGCTTCGGGAGAACCGGCTTCTGTTTCAGGTAACAAAACAATGTTTCTGGTCCTGTCGTTTTTATTTCGCTTTGGGTTGCTATACTGGGACTAACCTGGATTATCTACTCGTTTGCACAGGTAAGGAGTTGGTAGCTTCCAATTGACCTTGTAACCTGACCGCATGGAGCTTCCTCATTCTAAAAGAAATCTACCAGGTCATCTTTCTCCAGGTGGGTTCGCAGAGAGGGTTCGTTGAGAACTCCTCCTGCGTCGGGTCGTTAAGCTTGCCTCTAAACTTCTGAGAGTTAGAAAGTGTACAAGGACTAGCGGATTCTCCGGGTTTTCATGCTCCAGATTTTCTCAGTGCTTGTTATCTCTGCAGGCGGCAGCTGAGCCACGGGAAGGATATATACATGTACAGGTGTGTGTCCATATTTTCAGTTTTTAAGACAAGTCAGGACTTCAATAGATTTATCGTGTATATGTTGCGATTATGATTTTCAGATACCCATCTAAACCCTGGTTAACACTGGTCTGGTATACACTTAGAGGTGGTGAAGCTTGATGTCGAGATTTTATACATCTGTTATATAGGCCCATTTAATCCCATTGTCTGATATGCACTGCGATGTCAAGAAGCTTTATGTCAAGCTGTTTTACAACTACTGTAGGCAACTCTTTAATCCCTGGCCTGGTATGCATTTTGGGGTTGCGAATCTTGGTGTTGATAAATTATAAACTACACACACATATAATCCCTGGTCTGATATTCTCTGAGTTATAATCCCTGGTCTAATATTTTCTTTGAGTTGTGAGGGTAGATGATGATCAATCACACATGTATCATACAAATTTATTTAATCCCTAGCGTTGTGAATCTTGATGTTGATAAATTATATAACTACAAACCCATGTAATCCCTGGTCTTATGTGGACTTTGAGTTTTGAGGGTTGATCAATCATATAACCATTATACAAATTATTCAATTCCTGGTTTTATTTGCAGTTCGAGTTTGTGAGGCATGATGTCTAGCTATTGTACAACTATTGTAGAAACCCATTTAATTCTTGGTCTGATGAGCACTTTTGAGGTTTGAAGCTTGATGTCCAGATGTTATTATAGCAACCCATTCAACCCCCAGTCTGACATGCACTTTGAAGTTGTGAAGCATGGTTTTGATCAATTATACAACTACTGATCAAACGGGTATCAATAGGTACTTCACGGTCTGATATGCTCCTCGAGGTTAAGAATCTATACAATTAACATACAAAGTTACAAACCCATCTATAAGATTGTCGCATGAAAATAGAGTTACTACAGAGATTGCTTAAATGCTTCGAAATACATCAAATACTTTCTGGTTTCAATATTAAACAAGCTTCGGAATTTGTTTCCCACCAAGCATGGATTATCATAAAATATAATGTTTAGAGAAATTATCTGTGACAAAAATGATCATTTTTTTAAACTTATGCAACAGAGACTTCTCCATTGCTTACCTTGAATTTTCTCGTTCCTTTACACAGGACAATTAAAACAAGAAATAGATTCTTTGGTTGAAATTTCTTTGGAGATTTGATCAGTTAGGGTTTCTTCAAAATTTACAAAGCTTTTCTATAATCCTTTATAATCCTTTTGAACCTGTGTCGTGTTTTGCAGGTATTGAGCTCACCTTATCTCAAAGGCATTCCCTCCAGCCAGAAGGTAATTCAAATCTTCTTCCCATCTTACTGAGGTCACGACGTTTTTCATTTTTAATAAATTCCGCAAATCAACAATGAAATGCTCTCTGCAAATTTTGAGAAAATGAACCTCTCGATGTACTGAAAAATAACACATACGAGAGGTTGAATTTTATTTCAGTATGCATCCCCTGTTAAGTAGGTGTCTGGACTGGTCCCCTAATGCCGAAGGGTATCGAAGTTTCCCCGGGGCTTTGACTGTCTCCAATAATATGCTCAGCGGACCCCTGCCTCGGACTATTGGCAAGTTCGTTGGTTTAACAAAGATTTTGCTAAGTTTCCCCGGGGCTTTGACTGTCTCCAATAATATGCTCAGCGGACCCCTGCCTCGGACTATTGGCAAGTTCGTTGGTTTAACAAAGATTTTGCTTAATGGAAATGAATTTACAGGACCTATTCCTACTGAGATCAATGAACTGAGACAACTGAGCAAGTTGGATTTCAGCAACAATAGATTCTCGGGGAAAATCCCAGATGGGATAAGCCAATGGAAGCTTTTATCATATATATATTTGAGTAGGGATAATCTGAGTGGCCCAATTCCTTCTACAATCACCAGTCTGGGCATCCTTAATTATCTGAATATCTCACGGAATCATTTCTCTGGAAGATGCAGAGCTTGACTTTTGTGGATTTCTCCTGCAATAATCTGTCTACTATTGTACCAAATGGTGGCCAGTTCACTTTCTTCAATGCAACTTCCTTCGTTGGGAACCCTGGATTGTGTGGGCTGTATCTGGGACCTTGCACAGTTCAGCGCAATTCGCTGCATGCTCATGTTAAGGGTTCTTTGATTTCTTCCACTGCAAAGCTGGTTCTGGTCATAGGTTTGCTATTATGCTCACTGGTTTTTTCCTCTGCTGCCATCATCAAAACCAAGGCTTTGAAGAAAAGCAATGCTTCCATTGCAGGTTCCTATGGTTACATTGCTCTAGGTAAACAATCAAGCTTATCTCCTTGCCTTTAATATTATTTCAATGTGAAATTTCAATGCCCCCTGTTTCTCTGAAGAGAATCAATTAGATGAAGGCTGCTAATGGATCGAATGCTTATATGTAAGTTCTCATACAGTATTTTTCTTGTGTTATTTTTTCAGAAAATGCATACACTCTGAAAGTGGATGAAAAGAGTGATGTTTATAGCCTTGGAGTAGTGCTGCTGGAACTAGTCACTGGTACCATCATCAAAGCCAGGGCTTTGAAGAAAAGCAATGCTTCCATTGCAGGTTCCTATGGTTACATTGCTCTAGGTAAACAATCAAGCTTATCTCCTTGCCTTTAATATTATTTCAATGTGAAATTTCAATGCCCTCTGTTTCTCTGAAGAGAATCAATTAGATGAAGGCTGCCGATGGATCGAATGCTTATATGTAAGTTCTCATATAGTATTTTTCTTGTATTATTTTTTCAGAAAATGCATACACGCTGAAACTGGATGAAAAGAGTGATGTTTATAGCTTTGGAGTAGTGCTACTAGAACTAGTCACTGGTAGAAGGCCGGTGGGGGAGTTTGGAGATGGTGTAGATATTGTTCAATAGGTAAACAAGATGACTTAACTCAACCAAGGAAGGAGTTTCAAACATTTTGGATGAGAGGCTGTCTTCAGTTCCTTTGCACAACGTTATCCACGTTTTCTGTGTGGCAATGGCATGTGTTGAAGAAAATAGCGTAGAGAGGCTACCATGAGAGAGGTTGTTCAGATGCCCAGTGAAATTCCAAAGATCAAACCTTCTGAAAATCCCCTACCTGCTTCAGAAGGAGATGAATCCCTGCGCACCCTCCTGATCTCCCCTCTATTTGAATCCATTTTCAAATTTTCATTGTTTGGATACATGGTCACTGCGAGTTAATATTGTCAAAATCCATACACAGAATATCAGTTAGCAATCGCCACCTTAAAATTCTTTTCATGAGGGTGATTAATTTATTCAGATAGCAATAGCCACATCTAAAGAAAAGTAATTGCACAATGATTCAGTGCAAGATAGCAAGGATTTCCATAGACCAATTATCTATTCTAGAAAAATTCAACAATTTCAATTTAATAATCCTATCGTCCTCTCTTTGTACCTTTTGGGACAATTGCTAGTTAATACACTAGATGACTTTATGCTTGTCGACGTCTGTAAGCTTCTCCAGCTCTCTGTAAATATATCAAAGCGATGATGAAACCTGCTATGATATATAACGTTGATGTCTGCTATCTCTGTGCCAAAACGGCCCCGCGCACACAAACAATGTTGCCCAAACCACTAACCTCGATATCATATGGTTGTCAGATCAAATAAGAAATTTGCTAATAGATCCAGTGTCTAAACTAGCATGGATAGTACCTGGGGACAAGGATCCACGATCTTTGTATTAACGACAAAAGCAATGCTTCTGAATGCGGGGAGAAAGATGCCTTTGCACGATCGCAAAACCATTGTAGAGATTTCAAAATCTTTAAAAGAAATATTAGTATACTTCGGCTGATCAGGCAAGCAAATTTTGTCCATCGCCGCATTTCAAGATATATATTCTAAATAATTTAATCACACTTCATACAATCACGTAACTATTCATGTGATTCGCCTGCGTGAATCCACTGCTGATCTGTAATCAATGTGGAGAAGGCATCAGGTATTAAAGATTGGAAGGCGAAACGCAAGCATCAATTTCGTGGGCAAGTAGATCAGAGTGATATCGTTAAAAAAACACCTGCAGAGCTATAGTAACGAAGAAAGTTCACTATGAAAGCAGGCTACACTGTGCAATTGCGTGAGAGTATACTGTGCAGCTCCATGAAAGTGGGTTGCATTGTGTTGATTTCATATGTTTTGTTTTTAATGTAATAAATGTAATAAAGTAATTTGCGTTAGTATTATTGTATTAATATATTAGTGATTTATTAAATTTGTATAGTTATTGAGTGGGTTTAATGGTTAAGAGCATGTGTTTCTTTCTAAAAAGTTTAACGGTGCAAAATTAGAGGGGTAGTGTATGTAGGTTTTTGTAGGCTTAGCAATCAAATCGGTGAGTGAAGGTGAGTCTCTTGTCTCACAAAGAAGGGATTTCATACACCAATTTGGTGTCTGGCTTGGCTGTGACCTTAAAATTAGATAATAATAATAATAATAATAATAATAAATATTGTGAGTACCCACAATTATATTTCTATGTAGGTTGTAGATAATTAAGAGCAGTTATATAAATTATAAAATTAATACAATAGATTTTAACTAATAATAAACAACATTTATTTCATAATATACTACACACACATATATATGTAAATGAATATTAATTAATGAATAAATTGACTCTAGTTTTAAAAAGAATTTTTAATTTGTAAATTAGCTTGCTACAATACTAATGAACCAAATATCTGTAAATACTATAATGTGAAATATAAACTAATAGAATGACATTTTTAAATTAATTATTTGAAAATAAATTAATTAATATATATTAATTTGGAACAATTTTAAATTTTGATAATATTATTATGAATATTTATTCTATTTCATAAAGTTTAAATTTCTATTATCTATTTAATAATAGCTAATTAAATTAAAATGGTAAAAAACTTATTCCCAAATAAACATATCTATCAACACATATATAATATTAGTTTATTTAATATAAATTGAGTGTATAAATTTATCCCGTATAAATTGAGTGTTTAAATTTATTGCGCTTGATTTTGTAGATTTGTCTTTCTTAGCACTTACTTGATTTCAGAGATGATTGTTAATATTAAGCAACGGTAACGGATGTAAAGTAGGTTGATAAACTTTTCTTCATAAGAAAAAGCACCATTGTTTTATATTGAGTCAATATAAAAGCATCAAAATATACAAAAAGTGGCCCGTGTGTCAGCCACAGGAAACATCGAGGGCAGATACAAACTTCATGGGTCCATATAAGACAGTTATACGGCGTCAAAAACTAGATCAATACACATAGTACTGAATGACTAAAAACAGAATAAACAAATGGCATAAAGTAGATAGATAAACTTAGTACATCACATTTCGTTAAATTCAAAGTCCCAGTGCATTTCGTTAAATTCAAAGTCCCAGATCAATACACATAGTACTGAATGACTAAAAACAGAATAAACAAATGGCATAAAGTAGATGGATAAACTTAGTACATCACATTTCGTTAAATTCAAAGTGCCAGTGCATTTCGTTAAATTCAAAGTCCCAGTGCATTTCCTTAAAAAATGTGCTAAAAACATTATATTCACTTTGAATGTAAATCAGAAATATAATTTTTATTATTTCTAAAAATATTTGAATATAACACTTAAATAAATTATTTGAATTTCTATGATAACTAATTTATTTCAAGATCAATTTCATATAAATGTTTCATTAGAATCTTGATATTTCTAAAAATATTTTAATATAACACTTAATAAATTATTTGAATCTCTATGATAACTAATTTATTTCAAGATCAATTTCATATAAATGTTTCATTAGAATCTTGAGACAAAGTTAAGCAAGATTGTAATTTTTCGTTGTTTAAAATATATTTTTGAATATATAAATGGATTTAATGCCATAAAAAACTCAGTGATACTCTAAGTATATAAATCAAGTAATTTAAAATCAAAGTTTAACAAAAATAAATGCCCTCAAAAGACCATTTTATCTATTATTTAGACTAAACTTATGTGCATATAAAGAGAAATTATATATGTATGTATGAGAACCATAACAAAATATTCCAATGTACACAGACAAAAAGATTGAAATGAAAAAAAATCAATTAATTCCTTATGAAATTAATAAGAACTAGATGTGTAATTCATTTAATTCTAAATATAAAATTAATTTACAATTGAAAAGAAATACCATCTTAAATCTATTTTAAATCTTAATCTACTAAAAGCCTAGGGGATCTATGTCTTTAACTTGCTACTCTTGTGTTCCATCTGCCTAGATCAAAACTCAAAGGGATCAGATCTCTTAAAATATAAACCATTTTAGAGTGAAAAGAAATTTGATCCATCAAAATATTTGGTATTACCTGACTTGTAATTTGACAAATTTATAAAAAAAATTCATTTCTTGTAATTTGACGGATCTATAAAAAAAAATTAATTAAAAAAATGAAAGATACAAAATGGATGCGAAAATTTAAAATAAATTTCCATGTTAACTTAGATTTTAGATACATGTGCAAGATTCAATAAGCCCACACTGTTCATTCTTGACAAACAACTTGGTAGCATGTCAAATCGAAGGTTTTAAACAGACAATACAGATGATAGGAATGGTCATAGGCAGGGCAGTTTGTGGAAGGACGGACTAACGACAGAAACAATGTCAGGTAGCTTGTTCTCTTCAATTTACGGCTTCTGTTTTTTCTCCAAGACAAATGATTGTAAGGTAGCCTGTTCTGTTCAAGTTATGATTTTTGTTTTCTTGCCAGGCATGAACTTTGAGGAGATCTTAGAAAGGGTACGTATAACTTATTTGTAGGTACGTTAAAATATATTATTTTTGTATTAAGAGAGCTTCTATTTCTCTGATATCAAAATATTTACTCGTCGTCTGGCAAGAACCAGACAAACCGCAGCGACCTAATTATATTGTTTTTATGCAAATAACAAGATGTCCAGCACTTCAGGAGAACTGTACGCATGCAGGGGTCGAATATAAGTGATAGGTAAGCGGAACCGCTGCATCCACATATATCTTTACGTCTAATCCCACCATGGCAATCAAATCAAAGGCCTAGTGTACGTCTAATGCCATGGCAGTCAAATGAAAGAACGGGTGCATGGTGGTTTTGTTTGTTTATTATTATTATCTTCCCATTTAAGAAATTACGTTCTAAGTAGTTTTCAAGGTTATATGGGTTTATTCGGGATTGTGTTACAAGAATTCTGGAGACCAAACTTCCATGCTTAATTATTAGATTACAACTTCAAAACCTGGTGCACAGCTTGATAGATTCCCAACAATGTCTTGGCTATAGTGATATCAACTTCGTAAATAAATGGTTTCCCAAGGTTGAGATTGAGAGATATCTAGATAAAGATTTATATTTTATTAAATTTAATTTCTAATATTAAAATATATAATTTTAGATTTGAATATTAAATTATATATATAAATTACTTTAATTTATATTATTTTTTCAAACTTTTCAAGATGTTAAGTGAAAGCAATTTACGCATAGAAAACAAGTGAGGTGGGATAGTTTAATTCTTGCTATTCAAAGTAAAAATTATTCGGTAGAAAAGATGGTATAGAATAATATAATTTAGCTTAATTTATATTGGTTAATGCTAATTAATAACGATTAATAGGCAAATGTAATGTGATTATTTTTTCAAAGCTATTTTGGAGATAAATCTTAATATTTAATTTTTGGATAATACTAAGAATATTCTAGAATATTCCAATGAAGTTCCATCTAATAATTATTGATAATTAAATTAAAATTCTAAAAAGCTTATTCCAAATCAAACACATTTATCAACCTAAATTTCTTTGTTTAAATTATCCAAATTCCTATATAAATCAAACACACTTATCAACCTAAATTTCTTTATTTAAATTATCCAAATTCCTATATAAATTTCATTTTCAAAAATTTAATTATACAAAGATATTTCCAATCTTAATCTTACCTATTGCCTTCCTGTCCATTAAATATTAAGTGAAATGACGCACAAATATGAATTTATTTTACATCACTTATGATTGATAACTCTTAACAAATCTTATTCGATAAATGAATAGAGTTTAAAAATATTTTTATTTATTTAACAATAGTAAGAGTATTTATTATTAATATTATAAAAATAATAATAATTTTTATAATAATTTAATAAAAAATAAAATAAAAAATAAAAATAAAGATAAAAATACAAATCAATATTATTTACTTAAATAAATTACTATATTATTTATTTTATATTACATTTTATGATAAGTAATACAATGTGGCAGTAGAAGATAGTGAAGTTGAGTTATAAATAAATTGTTTTTAGTGAGATTTTTTAGAAGTTTTTCGGGTTTGTTTTTTAGGTCTAATCTCTCTAAAAGGTAGCAAGAATTTATTGAAATCACAAAGTTGATAGGTAATCCTACACAATCTAAGTGCCTTAGATGTTTTTCAAGGTATTGAATCTATATATATAGTCAAAAAACTAGTTTAAATCGCACAAATCAAAATTTCACTTCAAATTTTTTCCATAAAATTTTGAGAAAGTTCAAAACATAACACTAAAACAACTCCAATTATAAAATAGTACATTAAATGCTTATTTAAAATGCTGAAAAAAAAATTATAAAATATATATTTTATTTTTATATTATATAAAAGTATCACATTTATTTATTTATTTATTTATAAAACTTATGAGTTTTGAAAATTAATTTAATTTTGGTGTTTGAGTAGGTGCTTCTAGGGTGGGAGATTTTTGGAGAAAACCAAATCCCCGTTCATTTCGAGGGAATGGAAGTCAGCAGAAAACTAGGCGGCTACAAGAGACCTACAAAATTGGATTATCCTTTAGCGTGCTTTACGGGATAGGAAAATTCAGGTCGCAATGGATGGCGATAAATTAAGATGGGTGCATAAGTCATCTAGAGCATTCTTTATTAAGTAAGCCTACAACTTTATGGGGATTTCACGGAAATCACCTAAGAACCTTTATGGAGAAAGATCTGGACTCTCATACTTTGGCTGAAGATTGCCCATTTCCTGCAGCTCATAGGTAGACGACGGTCACTAACGTGGGACAATCTGCAAAGAAAAAGGTTTCATCGGGCCATCTAGGTGTCCCTTATGTAGGAATGAGGAGAGTGTGGCGGAAAATAGGAGAAGGCTCAAATGATGTTTAGTTGTTTAGATTTGTTAGTAAATAATTTTTGGAAAACTGTGTAGTAGTAGAGAGAGTTTATTTTCAAAAATATCAATATAGATCTATTTTAAATATGGATTTAACATGAGTCGAGAGAGAACCAATTTCTTTATGTGTAATTTTTTTTTTATGAGTCGACATTATTTACATATTTTGTATAGTTATTTAATTTTTTTATTTTTAGGTTTTTTATTTTTTTATTTTGACCTAAATGAGTAAAAATTCAACTTTGATGATGATCTGCACTGTAAAATGAGCCTCTCGGCTCAAGGATAGTTAACTATGCTTAGCTTTTAGTCCTAAGCTTTCTCCTTTGGAATATTTGAAAGGATAAAAACATAATAATTTTAAAAAATCAGACATCCTCTATTAGGTCATGTGGAGAATTGCCATAAAAATTGTGCGGGAAACGATCTTGATAGAAAGGTGGACAAAAGATGATTAGAAGGAAGAAGGGGAAGAGGCAATCATTTTTGTAAGGTTGGAACTATATATATATTTTTTGTTAAGCTTGGCAGGTCCATTCCATTTTCTATTATATAGTAAGCAAGTTTACATCACACAGATTAATGGGTGGCCTCAACTTGCCCCAAGGGGAAACCAACTCTTTTGGCCACCGATCACCGTTATAAGCCAACCAAAAGTAGAACTGTTTCACTCTTTCTAGCCCGGCTAGATATGTCTCTATCTTATGTTCAGATACTACATAACTGTAAAAAATACATATGCAACATGAAAATTAAAAGCTAACTGCATTAACCAAAATTATCCATGGGGGAGTCTAATCCTTTGGTCCTCAGAGGAAGATGCGACAGGAGCAGGGCCTTCATCAATAGCCCCTCGCATGCCATACAGCTCCAGAAAGCAAAGAATGTGGCGGTCAATCATGTCCATCTCAACACCATATTTTTGCAGCAGGAAAAGAATTTTCTCCATGTCTTTCTTGTAATTCAACAGTCCCGGGACTGTTACTGCCATCCCCAAAGAAATTTGCTCCATCGCCTTACCAAGTAAACTCTTCATTAGGTAGTATAGGTAGAGTGTTTGTTTAAACTGTGTGATTCTCCCTCTAGTATTCCCTGGATCTAGAACAAGCATTCTCTAATTGTCTAGCTCTTCCTCAGTCTCACTTTTTTGCTTTACCTCCTCTTCCCAATCTTCCAGCAATTTATGAATGCCCACATTCATCCCATCACGGTATGTTGTTGCTACCTCACTGATGATGTACTCTAGAGATTTACGACCCCTACGAGCTTTTTATGTCCTCAACTCCTTGTCTATCTAGAGGGTCGAGCCTCTCCTGCCACGTCTGTATCCTCTCGCTACTTGGGCCATGAGCTGTTTAGCAGAGCCCTAATGACACCTAGAAGAAGTTAGATTCATCAATATTTTCTTAACACACCACCTTATCCAAACATGAATTTCTTCTGCTCTATACTTGTCCACGTGTGTGCAGGGGTATCCCAGAGCATGTAGATATTGGCGGGGGGGGGGGGGTCTCAGACTCTTACCCCAGGGCCCGTCATTATACCCATCCCCCTTACTATGGATTATATGTCGATCATCCCGCTGCATCTCAAGCCGAGCCCAAAGGCCCTTCTTGAATCTGGCAGGAAACTTGTATTGTTTCCGTCTTTTTGCACCCTCAGCTCGCGGAGAGATGTCATGGTCTCACTTATCCCTCTAGTAAATTTTCCACACAGGGTTCCTGGCTTTGCCTGTAGTGCCATACAGGTTCCAGCTCTCCTAGTGGTTTCTCTGTGAGCCACTGTCACGGTTGTAGCCCCATCGCCCTGCCCTCAGCTCTTCCCTGCCTCTCTCTACACCTCCCAGCCCCCCTGGAATTAGCAATGTGCCATCATCTGAGTCCCCTTTGGCCTAAAAAACTAAGCTTTGAAACCTGCATTAGCCCCACAACACCGCTTTCCCCCCCCCCCCCCGCCCACAACCATCCTTGCTAGTCCAACTGAGGAGAAAAATATAAATGCAAAACCAGACCATGGCCTGCAATTTCCACCCCTATTGCCACCCATACCATTCTATAACCCATTGCGTTGGACACTTTCCCCTCCCTTCCCCCAGCAGAACCCTAACCAGAACATAGATTCAATACTAAGGTAGGGCCAAATTACATACCCGGATTCAGGCGTCTGTCCACGAACAAGGTTCTTCTCTTGCCATCGATCTTCCCCGTCTTTGTCTCGCCACCCTTCTCCACAGTCTTTCTCACATGCCCTGCACATCGAATAAGATTTCCTACTCCACCACCCTACCTTAATCACTTCTCCGTCAGCTTTCCCACTTACCAAACATGCATTCAATCCGAAGGACACTGCACCCCCTGCCTTGAGCATGTGGGGGTTGGCGGTGATTATGGCTTGAGTACTACACATCTACACCCAGCCTGGCCTTACTAACATGACCCGCATCCCAATTGGGGGAAAGTTGGAACTATATTAAGTGATGGGTAGTCACCAATTTGTTCTTCCAATCAAAGTTCATAATTTCTCCCCAACATGCCTCTTATTTCTTCCAGAGGGATTCATTAAGTTAAATTTTGATGGAGCCTCTAAAGGGAAGCTTGGGCCTACGGGCTTCAATAGTATTCTAAGGGACAATCAAGGATGCTTGAGGGGTTTGTATGCAGGCTACTATGGGTTTACAACAAAAAATGTGGTGGAATTTACAACGTTGGAAGATGGATTAGCCTTAGCAAGGAAAGTGGGCATGACCAACATACATATTACAGGGGAATCACAACTAGTGGCGACAACAATCCAAAAATTAATAAATGGTTCTCTTATCTCTAAGGTGATTAAAAGTTGGCGCCTAGAAGTTCAGGCATCAAGAATGTGAGACTTGATCCTCTCCTTCCTGCATGTTATCACCTATCATGTTATCACTAGAAGATCAGGTAACCAGGTGGCTAACTACTTGGCGAATTGGGGCATTCTAGATTCCACTATGGAATTTGAATCGCAGTGGCCTCCTTCGGTGGATTCAAGAAATGCACAGTAGCTAGAATGCACAATTGAGCAAGAAAAACTCTCCCTAATGGGGGTGATGAATGACCGAACGGGCAATCACCAAGGGGCATTAAATCCCCTTACATGTGGAAATTGAATTAAGTGTATAGAGGAAGCTAGTTTGGACACAGTGTAGGAGAAGTTTCATGAATGAGCAGAGGTGTTGCACAAAAATTATCACCTTGACATTCTGCAATTAGTGTGAGTCTATCACCACTCATACCTTCCTCCTTTGCAAGTCTTAAACCTCAGTTCTTCATATCAAGCCTTGAAAATAAGAGAAAGACTTTAAAAATGTATAAAACTCTGGTTCCACACTTTCTCTTAGCATTACCTGTGGTCCCGCACCTATTGGTCATGTCCCCTGCGCACCTAACCGCTCTATCTTTGTGCTATGGTGCGGACCCCTGTAAAAGTAAAAAAGGCATGAGTACACTCTTAAAAACTCACTTTGAGTCATTTTTGGAAGCTTCTAGAGGGAATCTTGAGGTGGCAAGTTCGCTCCTTAAAGATTCATGCATCCCATACCTTAAGGAGCTAACGCCTTGATGTGAGGAGCTTATCCCTTTGAAGAGGGACTCTATCCCCTCAATGGTGGACCTGTAACCTCCTTCCTTTGCACTATAAAATGAAGCATTGGGCTGGTTACTGGAGAGGTTTAAAGCTGAATATTTTTGAGGGTAAATGCTGTTGGAACTTAGTCTTCCTAATTGAGCATTTGAGAGGAGAGATTACATACCTTTTAATCTCATTTGGAAGAGAGTGAGGCTTGTCAAAGTAGAGGAGATCCCTGTTTGGACCCTGGGAAGAGCTTGTTCAACATCAAGGCACCAAAGGTTGTAAAGTTCTTCTATTTCAAAGTTAATACAATCATGTTTATTTTTCTCAATAAGCTGTGTTTTATGGTTTATTTCATGGATTCCTTGATCACCATGATGGACATGATTTATTATATTAGCTATGCAAGTTTTATTTGATGTGTGCTTGTTTGTGATTGTAGATTCTTAAAAGGAAACTCTTTCGGAGCTATTAGAGCATGGCTGCCACAAATTAGCGTTGGACTTAAGGTAGGGTCTAAAACAACTCTTTAGTTTTTATTAATGAATCACAATATGTTTAAAGAAAGGTATATTTTCTTGTCCTACTTGTTGCTAGATATCTGTTGATACTATGGAGATCGGTCTTGTCCACAAGATGATTTATCCGGCCAACAAATTGGTGACTCCACTGGGGAACTGAATTTGGTTTTTTTCTTTTTTTTCCCTTTGTCTTTGACTTGAGAAACTTGTTTTTGTTTATGGTTTTTTCTTGATGTGTGTGGGATTGGGTAGTTTTTAGCTTCTAGATTGTTTTTTGTTTTTTCAAAATTTTCAAGAGGACCACAGTTCTGTTAAAACTACAGTGCGGACATATCCGCACTGTTACTTTACTGCACAGAGCGGCACCGCATCTGGTTACACTGGAAGCCTGCAGACCCTGTCAAAATTTTTGAAAAACCTAAAATGTTTTCATCGAGTTAAGTTTAGGTTTTATTTAAAGCTTTTAATCTCTGCCCAGATCTTCATGTGTCTTGCCAAAAGTCTCTTGTGAGTAAGTTCCATTGGTGTTTTTGTTTTAGATGAATTTCTAGAAGTTTTGCATACCTGGATTGGTTTTCACTCGGTCTCTGTAGTGACCCAAAGATTAGAAGCCTAAGAAACCTTAGATCACCCTGGTACCTTTTGTCTTCTTGATGAGTCTGGCTGGTTTGTGAAATCTTCCCTTGGTGAGAAATAGATTTCGTTTCTCTTTACAAATCTTTGAACGAACGTGGTCATAAGTTGTGAATTTCATTTTTATAAAAGAAAACATATTTGGATGTTTTTTGATTGATTTATTTTTTTGATCAAATTAATCCTTAGTTCACTGAATAGCTAAGTAAAACGTCCTAAAAAAAAATTGAAGCTTTTAATCAATTAGGTTTTCTTGAAGTTTTTAGATCTCAAGAATAGTTTTTATAGTTTTGAGTGTTTTCTTAGAACTTCTAGATCTCTTTTGAAAGAAATAATTTTTATAGTTTCGAGTCTTGAAAAATAAAAGGGATTTATTTTTGTGAGCTTTAATTAGTAGTCTTGTTTTGAGTTCCTATTGAAAAAGACAAAAGTTTTTCTTTTCATTTACATGTTGAAGGAAAGATTTGTTTTTCAAAAAATTGCATTCTCAACTCTTTCTTTTAGCTAAAAATTCATTGAAGGAAAAAACGAATTGTTTATCATTTTAGGTATATTTTTTAGTTATTTTGAAGTCGAGTGTTCACACCATCAAAATTTCATCTCCATACCTATTGACTTAAGAAACAACCCACAAAAATAACGCTTAATTAAAATCGATCTAGCAATCTTTTTATTTCTAGGGCTCTTATTACCAATATAGCTTAGGCTAGTATCTTGGAGTATGGAGTAATTAACTCTCCAAGATAGTTAAAACAAATAAATAGCTGTATCTTGTGGTAAGAAATAAATCCAATTGTAATTGATATAATCTGGGAAGCTCCTCCTAAAGGAGTCAATCACGAGATCATATCCGAACCTTTGAGATAATCAAGTCTGTCTCATTGTGAAGGATAGTAGATTTGCGCGTATTAAAAATGGTAAACCTCGGATTAACCATTGTCGAGGAGCCTAGGGTCACTTGTTGGTAAACCTCAGATTGATCATGTCGAGGAGCCTTCAAGGGGATTGAGCTTTGTTACTCTACCCTTGCGCGTAGATCGGATCGTAGACTATTCCCCCAGTTGTATTTGTTACTATTGGCAACCTTAGTGACTATAATCTTAAGATTCTTTCCTAAGGTGACAGTGAAGGATGAGTCTCACTGTACCTGGAACAGATGTCGACTAGACTCACTTGGACTTTTTGGGGGGTTCTCTTCACTCAAGATGGTTTTGTGAAGAAACTTATGCCAGTCTGTTTCATTACGCAAGTTGTCGAGGTAAGTGTTCAAACCGCTATTTCTGTATTGAATTCTGCGACGTTGGATTTCATCACCAACTAGTGTTTTCAGTATGGAAAGTTACTGTTTATGTGTGGTTTGAACTCTTAGATTTTTTAGGCGTGTGATTCAGTTGTTTGTTTCTTTAGAGACTTTAAGTGCTTTTATTGAAATTTTCTTTGTTTGTATGTGATTACTTTCATCATACACCCATAGATTATTATTCTTGATCCATCACGTCGGGACAGTCATCTATGTTTTCCCAATCATCGGAAACATTTTTATATGGTGGTCCTACTATTCCTTTGGGGTACCAGTCACTTTCTGGTACTTTTTCAAGAGCAACTCCTTGACCAACTGAATATCAGTTATCACCTGATAATAATGGAACTAAAATCTTAAACATAGAACAAAGTTTTATGATGTCTGGTAGTATTCCAAATCCTTAACCTCAAGGTAGTCAGTTACCACCTCGGGGGCCAGGTAGTAAGTTACCACCTAGGGGGCAAGGTAGTCAGTTACCTCTTGGGGGCCAACCTCAAGGTAGTTAGTTATCGCCTGGGGGGCAACCCCAAGGTAGTCAGTTTCCGCTTGGAGGGCTACCACAAGGTTTTCAAACTTTAGGATAGTGCATACCCCAAGGTCAACCCCACATTCCTCAAGATGCTTATCAACCCTAGATTTAGTACATGCCTCAGGGTTATCAACCTCAAGGTCAGTACCCAACTCAAGGTTTCCAACCGCCTTCTGGTCAGTCATTTTTACAAGGAACTGGAAATGTACCTCCTAATTATCAACCCTATGTTCAACTAGGTTAAGGTCCTCCTTATGTATAACCTTTTATGGGTTCCAGAATGAATATGGTGTGGGATCCATCTTAAACTCAACAGAATTTGCAATCTAATGTGCAGTTATCTAGTCAATCTGGACAGCCTTTGGTTTCTGGTCCAACTCGGCAACCTGTCCAACCTATGGTTCAAACCTCTGCAGCTAGTGTAGTTCATCAGCTTGGGCCTAGTTCACCTCGAACTCTGCCTCAAACTACTGCTGCACCTATCGCAACTTCTGTTCAATCTACCCCACCTACCTCTGGAGTATTAGTAGCTCTGGTTTCTACTATCCCTGCATCAGTGTCAACTCCTCAAGTCTCTGTGCCCTAGTCAAGACCTACGGTTCAGAGTTCAGTCCAGATGCTTGCAGGAAAAGCTGGTCCAAGTACAATTTCCATGAGTCAACTGTACCAGGGACAATATCAATCCGGTCCTACTATACAAAATCCAGTTTATCAGTATCAATCGTACCCTGGCTATACTTATCAGCAGCCTCAACAACCCCAGTTTGGTCTGGTTAATCCTGGTTTCCCGGGAGGTTCTAACATTCCTAATGCAAATCCGATTCCTGGTTATCCTGGATATCCTCCTCCTGGAGCTGGTCTCATTATGCAAGGTTTTCGTGAACCTAACCATAAGTTACCATTTATTGCAACTTTGGATTTACCTGATTTGTCGCACCTTAGGAAAGATCTGATTTATTATCTTCCGTATTGGCCGCCAATGCCTAATAAGTTACCCAGTGATATCCCGAATTTTGAGGGTAAGTCCAGAAAGGATCTGTCGAATCATGTGATGACTTATCACCTCTGGTGAGCATCTAATTCCATTATTGATGATTCAATTCGCTTATGTCTTTTTCAATGAACTCTAATTGGTCTTATTTCCAAATGGTACATTGAGTTACCACGAGGCTCTTTTTATAATTTTAGTCAGTTAGCTACTTCTTTCTTAATTCATTTTCAATTGCCTGTCAAATACGACAATGGCACAAAATTATCAACTTCATTAAAATAGTCTAAATCAACATATATTTCTGATCATATTCATGAATGGCGATGTAGAAGGAGTTTAGTTAAAGTTTTCATTTTGGATCAAATTTTAGTAGAATGGTTTATTAAATCATTATTACCTAAAATCACTGAGGATGTAGCTAAGGCAAGAGTTGTTACTGAAGAGAAAGTAATTGCTTAGGCTCAGTACCTTGACCTCATTTATACGCAGTCAGGTACTTTACATGAAAAAATCCCTGATCTTCTGAAAGCTACAACTCCTTTAGGGTCTCATGCCACTGATGGTATGATTGGTTCAGTTAGTTCTAAGAGCAAGAAGAAATCTTCAAAGGATTCTTCTTCTACGACAACTTTACCTGTTTCCTTGAAAGGAGAATCTTCCGCTGAAGTTTCTACTGATGTCCATGTCGTAGATTCATCTATGGCCAAATCCGGTAGTAAAGAGAAGGAGAAAAATAAAAACAATCAAAATTCAAAAGAGAAAACAAATAAAAATCAATCTGTTGACAAAAAATGAAAACCTCGCTATCCTTGTTTCATCTACGATGAGGATCATTTTACTAAAGAATGCCCATATCAAGTAGAGTTTTCAAAATTTGTAAAGGTTTTCAAACACCTACTGTCTTGAAGGATCCTTCTCCTACTCAAGATAGTAAAGTGGTTGCTTCTTCCTTGAATACCTCAGAAGAACCCATCATGATGATGTCTCATGTCAAGATTGCGATGCAATCAAAAGATTATGTTAGTAACAATCCTGTTGATGGTAAAGAAACAGAAAATTTCTAATTCAAACTCATCAACTTCAACTCCTCTTGTTTTCGATCCACCTCAAATTGAGAAACCTAATCTAGACTTAGTAACCAAATCGCCTGCTAAAGGTATATTTCGGAAATCATCTGCACGAACTACTCAGGATTATAACGTTGTTGAAGACCTAGCCATTGTCCCTTCAGCAATGTCGGTTTTGGAAGTGCTACAATCATGTCCAGCACAGTGTAAATTACTACTGTCTGCTATAGGAGCTGTTGATATTTAGGGTTCGAACTTGATAATCTTCGATCTAGAGAATAGTACACCTCGCCTCCCTCATCAAATGGCTTTCCAGATTCCAGTGTTAGTCAAAAACAGACCTTGCTTTCAGACTGTGATTGATGAGGGAGCATCTACGTCTATTATGTCGATCCAGTGTTGGAGATCACTTGGTTCTAAAGGCTTTTGATGGCCGAGGGTTCCATCCTTTTGGTATGTTGGAAGATTTACCTATAGGGGTAGAAGGCAAAACTGTAAATCTAGATGTGGAAGTGGTTGATGCCCCTCTAGATTACAACCTTCTCTTGGGTTGCAGTTGGTCTTATGCTATGACTGTTATTGTTTCATCGGTCTTTCGGCTTGTTAAGTTTCCTCATAATGGAAATATCATTACTATAGATGAGCTGAGTTATTTCTCATCTGACCTAACCTCTACGGATAGTGCTGAACATGTCAGTAAAACAACTATCCCTTACCAAGATGTTGGAGTAGGTTTCATTAAAGATTCTGGTTTACTAGGAGCTTTTTCCTTCCCTTGTCCTAATGTATTGCCTTCTATGGTAAATATTCATATGATTTCATCGAACACTACTGCTTTTGATGATCCTCGAATCATACCTTCTGATTTTGAGGTGGATTCATTTCATGGCATGATGCCTATGAGTCCCTTTGAAATTACATTTCAGGCTATACAATCGTTTTCTGATTCTTGACCAATCACGAGGATAGTTTTTTCCTGTCTCAACCTCATTAAAAAATGAAACTGGATATTGCAAGCATAGTTTTTTCCTGTCTCAACCTCGTTAAAAAATGAAACTTGATATTGCTAGCATAGTTTCTTCCTGTCTCAACCTCGTTAAAAAATCAAACTAGATATTGCGAGGATAGATTTTTCCTATCTCAACCTCTTTAAAAAATGAAACTGGATATTGCAAGGATAGTTTGTTCCCATCTCAATCTCATCAAAAAATGAAACTAGATGTCATGAGCATAGTTCCTGGTCTTGTGTCAAGCTCGTTAAAAAATGAAACAAGGAGTCATGAGCATAGTTCCTGGTCTTGTGTCAAGCTCGTTAAAAAATGAAACAAGGAGTCATGAGCATAGTTCCTGGTCTTGTGTCAAACTCGTTAAAAAATGAAACAAGGAGTCATGAGCATAGTTCCTTTTCTCGTGTCAAGCTCGTTTAAAAAAAATGAAACAAGGGTTTTGAGGATAGTTCTTTTCCTGTGTCAACCTCATTAAAAAATGAAACAAATCCCTTTTCGAGTCAAGTCTTTTCAAGAACTTGAAAGTAAACCTTCATTTCATCCACTTGGTTGAATGCAATTTAGCTTGGGGGGCATGTACCTTGAGTTGTGTCGTTATGCTGGGCGCATGCGAACTTATAACAAGCATAGTTTTTTGTTTCAAGCTTGTGTAAACATGAAACTGAATCCAAGCATAGTTTTTTGTTTCAAGCTTGTGTAAACATGAAACTGAATCCAAGCAGATTTCTTTATGGTTCACGATTTCCATCTTTATCCACTAAATTATGCTAGATGAGCCTTGGTTTTTTTCATCCCATCATCACCATCTCTTTGGCCGATCATATGCTTTCACTTGGTTGTTTTCTTTTCCTGAGGGACCGCAGTTATGAGTGGTTTTGTTAGCCAGCCTCTTGACCATTACATGTTTTGAGCATTTCCACTATTGTTGGAACCAGTTTCTACCCTTTATGCCACTCATTCCTCTATGACAAGTCCTATTTAAGCACTTTTCTGACTCGTAAAATATGAAAAGATTGCCGATTTTTTCTTTTTAAACTCGTTAAAACATAATTAAAAGGACGGTCCACTTACAACGCTTTTCTGACCATATAAACATGAAAAGATTGCTGGACTTTTGTCGTTTCAAGTTCGATAT
>APFE030441387.1:46244-91759 GCA_000404065.3 Pinus taeda | reverse complement strand
ACCATATTGAAAGTCTTCAGCCGGTTTCTAGGTATTAGCTTTGGGTCAATTGTCACCAAACCATCTGCAGTGTCGTTATGTGTTCAAGAGGTTAGTTCAAATAAACCATTCATTTACAAAATATCTTTCATCCATCTTGGCCATCCCTGAGTTATTCCTTGCCAAATATATTTATTCAAAACTTGATCTATGATTTCGTGTTGTGGGCTTGCCTATGACAGATTTCTTTCTATCGACTCCAACTCATTATCTAGAAAGATGATCTAGAAATCGTCAGTACCTTGGAATCTACATGCCTCAATGGTAGGTTTCTCGCCTTTGACGATAGGTTGCATCATTGACCTTTGATCAAAGGATTCTGTGACGTGTTCAACATCTACTCATTTATTCACATTTCATGGATTCTACTGAGTACTTTGAGGGCCATTAAAATTAATGGTGATTTCTCTCACACTTGTTAATATTTCACATCATTCACTGGTAATCAAGTGGTTTCTACCATGTTCGACTTCGACACATTCATTCACATGGATAGAATCGTACTAGTTCAAGAAGAATAAATCAAGACCCTGGATCTAGTTTCCACCATCCAGGTTGTGAGGAATTTTGTTATTCATTATACAGTGGACTATTCATAAACAGATGGCTGCGCCCATACTGTGTCTACATATGTCTATACTTGTGATGTATCAAAAAATCATTCTTGTATCAGAGCAGTTTAGATAGTTTCCTAGTCAGTTTTGATCTGAGTATGGGAATGTCTACCTCAGTGATGATATGTTCATATATATATGTTTTGCATTGAATTTTTTTATAGGTTCCAACTGGGGTGTCTACAGGAAGATCCTTGAAATGATAAAGTACTTCACTCTTCTTAGATGACAAAAACTATCCTCATCTATTATAGACTTCACACTTTAGGGGGCAATCTGTTGCACAAAAATTATCACCTTAACATTCTGCAATTAGTGTGAGTCTATCACCACTCATACCTTCCTCCTTTGCAAGTCTTAAACCTTAGTTCTTAATATGAAGCCTTGAAAATAAAAGAAAGACCTTAAAAATCTCTAAAATTTTGGTTCTGCACTTTCTCTTAGAATTACCTGCGGTCGCGTACCTATTGGTCATGTCCCCTATGCACCTAACTGCTCTGTCTCTTTGTTATGGGTGCAGACCCCTATAAAAATAAAAAAGGCACAAGTACATTCTTAAAAACTCACTTTGAGTCATTTTTGAAAGCTTCTACAGGTAATCTTGAGGTGGCAGGTTTTCTCCTTAAAGGTTCATGCATCCCATACCTTAAGGAGCTAACCCCTTGATGTGAGGAGCTTATCCCTTTGAAGGAGGACTCTATCCCTTCAATGGTGGACCTGTAACCCCCTTCCTTTGCACTATAAAATGAAGCATTGGGCTGGTCATTGGAAAGGTTGAAAGTTGAATATTTTTTAGGATAAATGCTGCTGGAACTTAGTCTTCCTAATTGAGCTTTTGAGAGGAGAGATTACATACCTTTTAATCTCATTTGGAAGAGAGTGAGGCTTGTCAAAATAGAGGAGATTGTTGTTTGGACCCTAGGAAGAGCTTGTACAACATCAAGGCACCAATGGTTGTAAAGTTCTTCTATTTCAAAGTTAATACAATCAAGGTTATTTTTCTCAATAAGATGTGTTTTATTGTTTATTTCATGGATTCCTTGATCACCATGATGGACATGATTTATTATATTAGCTATGCAGGTGTTATTTGATGTGTGCTTGTTTGTGATTGCAGGTTCTTAAAAGGAAACTCTTTCGGAGCTATTGGAGCATGGCTGCCACAAACTAGCGTTGGACTTAAGGTAGGGCCTAAAACACCTCTTTAGTTTTTATTAATGAATCACAATATGTTTAGAGAAAGGTAGATTTGCTTGTCCTGCTTATTGCTAGATATCTCTTGATACTAGGGAGATCGGTCTTGTCTGCAAGAACGATTTATCTGACCAACAAGAGGTTATTTTGATAGTCTATATCACAATTGGCTATAACCGTTGGGATTTGGGCATGGGCGAAGTGTTGTTGGTGGAGAATTATGTTCTTGGAATTCATGGTGGCTACTTGGTCTAGCCACACACTAAATTCCATTCTAGAAGGGCATCTGGGTATATTAATGCAAAAGATAGTTGGTTCAAGTGTATTGTTTGGGACCTTGACCCATATGGGTTAATCTCAAATGTGGGAAAAATTCCGGAGAGGGGAAGTGGATTATACCCTTTTTGTAGTGTCATTTCAGCATTGGTCGACGAGGCTTCATCTCCTCACTAGGCTTAGGTATTGGTTTCTTTATTTTCATGTGTTTACATTTTCCATTTCCTAGGTTGGGTCTCTGTTGAGGGATGTTATATCTAGTTGGGGTAGCTGGGGGAGGATTCTGGAGTTGATAGCTTCCCATTTCTAGTTTGAGACCTTGCTTGATTTTTTTTTGTTCTTGGTTTCCTGTAGGGAGGGTGTGTCTATAAATTTTGGATGGTTTGGGTTATTTGTCCAAATGGTTTGCGTCAACCACAGAACCATGCTCTAGAGGAGAGGGTGTATTTCAATTTGAGTTGATGGTTCAACAAATGGCGGATAGACTCGAGAGTGAAGTGACGTGGGCCTGATGTAGTTGGGCAATTGAACAATCACCACACCCTTTTCAGGGGTATTATCAAAATCTAGTTGCCCTTGGGTGTTGTTGTTGTGGTAGACGACGTGGTGAGCTGGGTTTTTTGGAATCTTTTCTCCAGTGACATTAGTGATTCGAGGTCAGGTTTGTGGAGTGTATTATGCAAAGGGACTGGGCATCGCGACTTCCAATGACAATGGGTAAGAGTTAACAGGGGAGCTAGCCCATGAGGCTATGGAGAAGAGGTGGAACAACCATGTGCTCTTTCACTGAGGTGAGTTTTTTTACCTCTGTCTTTTAAGTCCTTGGAGGCACAGATTAACCAGGTTACAACACTAATGGAGCAACTAGTCTGTGACTGCCACAATGATAGAAATGAAGTCATAGCTTTCATGAATGACCTCTAGCATAATTAGTGGCATATGTTAGACTGATTGGCTTCCCTTTGTCATGGATAGACGAGACTTCAAGACATACCAAAAATCCTTAAGGAAGAATGGTACATATGGAAGTGCATGTCCATGAGGCATTCTGTTAGTAGCATGGCAACAATCCCATGGACCAGGTTCCGAGGAATATTATGGATTGAGAATGACAATAGAGTGTATTTTGATACTTGGGTACTTTTGGTCACTATGGGCAATCTATGTGTAGTTTTACAACCATTTTTTGTTTTCTTCTGTAGTTTTTTGTTTATACCACCTGGTCAACAAGTCCGGTAGGATTGTGGCCAGTGTCAGTGTGAAGATAAGTGCTTCATGATGTAATCATTTTTTAAATTAATAGAACTTCTTGATTCACACACAAAAAAGAAATTATGTTTGAGTAATAAAAAATTTGTATAAATAATGTCTTTATTTTTTAAAATTATGATAAATTGGTAATTTGTTGGAGTAATATGCAAAAAGTCCATAATTGAGCTGAAAGACTCATTCTACAACCCAGTATGAGGGGATGTGTAATTTTGTTTGTAGGTGTGCTGCTTTAAAATAAATAAATAAATAAATTATGTTCTAAATAGAAAAATAATGTGGGCTATACTTAAAAAAAAATGAATATATTGTAAAGTAATTAGAAGTGAAAAAAAATATGTGAATGAGATGTTTAAATATTGTAACTTTAAAAAACATTTCAAACAAGAGATTTAAATAAACTATTTGAATATGTAATTAACTAATTTATGTTGATATCAACTCTTTATTTATAATATAAATAATAAATATATATATATATATATATAGAGAGGAGAGAGGAGAGAGAGAGAGAGGAGAGAGAGAGAAAATTAAGCTTTTATGGTTAAATTTTTTATTTGGTCCTATATATATACTCAATTTAACATTCAAAAATACAATTTAAACAATTAAAAATAACACATTGTATTTTGCACTGTAAAAAAGTTTCCTGTGAAGAAATGTGATCAGTCTCATTTCATGTTAGATTTGTACTTAAAATGGATCTATACTAGTTATATAAACATTCTTAATAAGAATTAACAAGTGTTTCATGCAATGTAGTCCACGTAATACTTTTGAGCATAAATGCATGTGAATTTTAATAACTACTAATAATAAATTTGTTACTAAAAATAGAATATCAGTTTATAAAGGATAGATATAATTTGTTATAAGAAGAAAATAGAGATGAAATAATTTCAGTTTGTGAATCCATTTAATCTCCCATTTTGATGATATACTTCTCACTAATGATTTTCAATAACTTCTAATGTGGTTTCATTAAATAATAATAATGATTTAATATTAGTATTAATTAATAAATATCAATAATTGCAACTAATAAATATTACATATAAGTAACAAAAAACAATTTAATCTTGATACACTCGAAGTTGGGTAAGTATTTATTCAATACACATGACATTATATCTTGAGAAGAATGCAATAACGACTCCATATATATATAATTAGGAAATCTTAATTGCATTCTTATATAATATATATATAATATTATATATATATATATATATATATTATATAATAAGTAACATTGTATAAGTCAAAGGGAAACCAATAGCAATGAAAGAGAAAACCTATTGATGTAGTCAATTGAATCTCTCCAAAGCTCCCTTTTTGATGATATAGCTATGGCTAATGGTTTTTTATAATGTTTAATGTGGTTTTATTAAATAATAGTAATGAGTTAGTCTATATTAATTAAATAATAAGAATTTCACAACTACTAATATTAAATACTAAGTAACAAAAAAATATTTAATATTGACAAATAAAAGTGGTAAATAATCTTCAATACACATGGCATTATATCTTGAGATGGATGTAATAAGGCTTCCAATTTATTCACCCCATATATATATAACAAACATTATACATTGTATAAGTCAAAGGAAAACCAATAATAATGAAAGAGTAAATCTATTGTTGTAGTCAATTAAATCTCCCCAAATCTCCCCTCTTGATGATATAGCTCCGACTAATGTTTTTCTATAACCCCTTTTTTTTTTTTCTCATGTGGTTCATTAAATAAATAGTTTGGAAATTAGATATAATTAAATAAATAATCATAAATTAAATATTATGTTAAAAAATAATTAAATATTAACAAATGAAAGTGGTAATTACTCTTCAATACATAAGATATTATATCTTGAAAAGTCTACAATAAGACTTCTAAATTATTCACCAATATAATTTTTTAAATATGTAAGAAAATATTTAAAGTTAAACATTAAATATTGTATAAGTTAAGAGAAACTAAAAATAATCAAAGAGAAAATCCATTGCTATAGTCATGCTTTGATAGGGGCTAATAATATTAGCTTGATAAGGAAAATTAACATGAATGTAAATACCTAAAATGCTATTAAACTATAATAGATCTATCTTGACTTTTGATCTATCAAGCTTTGAGAAGAATCAAATCTCTCAAGATGCAATGCCTTTTTTAGTGAAAAAATCGAAAAAAAAAGTTTACACCTCAAGAGATTTGATTCCTCTCAACCTTGGGCAAATTCTAAGTTAAGATGAATCTATGTTGGTTCTTAACAATATTATTTATATTTATATAAAATTCATATTACTATGTATAAAAATATTCTTATTTTTAATTGTATTAAAATCCTAATGATACATATAATTGCATGTTATTTATTTAGTTATTTATTCAATGTAATATGCATACCATTGATGATATATAAAAAGGAATAGACAAATATATAACTTAGAAGAAATGTTTGTTGTAAATATTAAATATTTATTAGTTTCTAAGATTTTAGGTTTCTACGATCTTTAGGTTTATTAATTAAATTTAAATATAAAAGTCCAAAATATAATAATTTTGAATATGAACCATTATTTTAGTTTACATGGTTAAGTATACCTAGACACAACCACATATTTTAATTTATATGATTAAATATACTCATAATTTAATCCATTAATAAAAAAATTTCTTTTTCACAGTAATCTTGTTATACAATTCAAGAAAGATTGTGATCTTTTCCTTTTATTTTTTAAAAAATAATTTTTGAAATATATAAGTTGATTCATCCTCTCATACCTTGAGACACTTCAGTTGATTGTTAACAACTGAATCAACTTCACCAAAATCTCTAGCAATTATTAGAGTGACTCTCTCTCTCTCTTATATATATAATTTTTAAAATTGAATTTTTTAAGAAAATATAGATAACATTGATTTTATTTATATATAGGGAGAGAGAGTTATTCAAGATAGTTGGAAATACATAATGGAATCTTCCACACCTAGGTTCAATTCTCGTAAATAGCATGATATCACTGAATAAAATTGAAATATTTATACTCATTTACAATCATTGCATCTCCCCAACACTAAACCAACTTTAAACCAACTTTTAAGCATTTACACTAATTTATATAAAGTACAATATCAACCGATCCCTTAAAATAAATTAATGTTGTTATCCAAACTATATTAATTATTTGAATATCATCTTTTTTACTGTTGTATGACCTTTCTAATTCTATGGTCAATGTTTTTTTTGTATGAGCACAACTGCTTCCTAATTTTCATTACCATGGAGTGGTGCCTTTTTTGTTTAAAAAATTGGTAACAATAATATAAGAAATTATTTATCATTTCGTCATTATTACGATGACTTCAAGGTCAAATGTGCAAGAAATCTCAACAATACCTCACGACAAATTTACTATCAATGCCATTGCACTACCCTCCATTTCATTGGGACTACTCAGAGAAAAGGATCAATTGAACTCAAAAAATTATAAATGTATAGCACTCCATCTCATAATCTTGATGTTGATAAATTCGGAAACATCAACTTTCAGTTTTACCTTAGATGCATTACGCATTAAGAGAGACAAAATAGAAATTCAGGTTAAAGATTCAAATACTTATGAATTCGTTATTAATATAGATAGGTAAACAAGATATTTGCCTAAACAAATTTTGGTGTTAAGTTAACGCATATTCTGAGCTCAACATTACCAAGTTCACTATTTATGGACATCATCTGAGGTGAATTCAACTTAGAGAATTCAACACTCAACATCAATGCTTTGTAAGTATCATAACCAATGCTTTGTGAGTACCATAACCACATAGGTACATTGTTACCAATCTTGGTTCCAATTTGACTTTTTTACCCAAATTCCCAAATTACATTGTTTACAAATTATATTACCTTAAATTTAAAGCTTAGTCACTACTTTGGTACCATAGGCCAATACTAATTATCAATGATTTGAAGTCACTCTATCTCTAGCGATAGAAATGGATGAACCCTTGTTGTTTAAAATAACAATGCATATCTAAACTTGTTTCCAAACAAAATGAACAATGCTACTATCTTGCTATGCCATGTTCAAACAACCTATTATATGGTCCTTTGACATGGAACTTGGAGATAAACCAATAATGTGCATTCTAGAGTTTTTGGTATCCTTTTATCGCTAACGTGACTAAAAACATGGAAAAATCCCATAGCATTTCCATTAAATGAGTCTTCACACCATTATGACTACCCAACAACATTGGGAAAATGAAAACATGAAGCATATCTTAGAATATTTCCAATAAATAAATATTCACACCATTGAAACTATTAGGTAGTCATTGGAATACTAAGTATTAATAGGAAAACAAATTTATAAGTGAATCCAACATAAATATAATAAATAACTCTCGTTTTTAACCATGAACTCAAATAGAGTTTGCATATTGATCATAGCCTATAGAAATGATAACTGGTACACAATATTTTCTCCTTACCATTCATAATTATCACCATTAACACACTCATAGTAGCACATTAAAAATACACACACACACACACACACACACACACACACACACACACATATATATATATAATTACATAAACAATAGTAGCTCCACAATCACAAAGAATTGAATACTCAAAGACACCATATTTACCCTATGTTGATTTATATTTGTGTAACATCATCACCATCATGTATTTGTCTTTCTTACAGAAAATTCCATACTTAGTTATTTCTTAAAACTGTGGGTGGGCACTTTTCATGACATTGTGTTTTTCACATTGCCCATTCTCCCTTCCACACACTAGTCACCCTTCACTACTATATACATATCTAATTTTCAACTATGTAGAAGATTAACCCTTTAATCCTCATGCACACCCATTCCTCCACACATATATTTCTCTACACATTTAAATATTCTACTAAATGAATATTACAATATCATTTCTTTGCTTTTACTCCATAAGTAATAAAAATCAACCATTTTCTCTTTTCAAGGCTAGATGAAATCTTATTTAAGAAATTTTGATCTATAAGGTGAAAAGGTGTTGATATTGTACTACATGAATTATCTACCACTATGCCAGTTAAAATACATACCATGGGTTATTATCTTATCATTATCATTCTCACATCCTTAGATAAAGGTCGTATTTGGTGAAGGGATGTATTCTAAATGCTACCATAAATCAAGATTTATACAACTAAGAGATATGTAAAGCCTCATTGATGTATCATGTATATTTAAGTGCATTGAAAAAATAAGCAAGATTATGAGTAAAATGAAGAAGGAGGCCATTTGTGGGGATACAACTAATTCCCTTTCATGAAAAAATAAGAACTTCCATTAATTAACTTCCTCATAGTGGAATTTACATTTGATTTCAAAGGAGAAACAAAATAATTAAATTTGGAATATTGGGCTAGCTAACGTTGTATTTGCTCCAAAGGTCTTTGATTTCAAGGAGAGGTTTTGTTGGTGTGCAAATTGATTTGATCTCAAGACCAAAACTGTTAAGTTTCTATGTAGAAGAAAAACCCTATTCTGTTAACTCCTAAGGTTTTTAAAAAGATGCTCAAGTTGCTAGAGCTGAATCAGAAACTCAAATTTTCTGAAGCCACCGCAATACTTGATTCTTAGGGTGGAAGAATGAATATTATCCAAGACTCCATTCTCTATTATGTACCTATTCTGACTAGTATCTCATATATTGTGTTGAAAAATGCAACAAGAAAGTATCAATTTGATTTTACCTTGGTCAAATTGAGAAAATTCCAATTTCCACATGAAAAGACATTGGATGCAGTTAACTCATGTGACATGGCTTGTGTCACCCTGTTTACTGTGTAAATTCGAGTTATAGGGTATGGATTTTAGTTAAGCATGTGCGATTTCTAATTTCTAGCAATCAAGGCCCATTATTTCAATTTGTTTTCAATTAAACTAGTTCCAACTATTGGAGGAGCTAGTGGATGGTTATTTGTATAGTAAAACATTAGTCTAACTCAGTGGTCATCCAATTAACTGATCAATCAATCCAAAATATCCAGTTCATGTAGAGTATTCAATTTCCTCAGTTGTGGTTGAGATTCCAAGGAAATGTAACATCAGTTGTAGACTAGTCTTGAGTGTACAGGTGTTGCGTGCAGTTAGATGATCAACCTTGGAAATTGCGCAATCATTTTGGAGGAAATTCCTAAATAATAGGGGCTTAATCTCCTTAATAATTGTGAAAGTAAATATGGGATCAAGAAGAGGAAGAAATTGACTAAGTCTAGGTCAAAGCTTCTAACCGAGAAAAGAGATAGGTTATTCACTTGCAAGTTGTGCTGAGGTAAGAAAAGTAATTGTAATACATATTTATTTGTCATATTAATGCAAGTAGACAAAGGGGTTTTTAGCAGATTGATTTCCCCTTGAAAATTATTATGTGCATGTGTGTTATTTCTCATTGCATGTTTGTGATTGGTGTTTTAAATTGTGAATTGAATTCAACAAAGCAGTAGAGTAGGTTTGTGTCTTGTGATTTTGATTAAAATTTCATGAGAAATTGAAAATCTACACTATAATTCCTACATGGTATTAGAGTAGGATTCACATTAGAACAAGAATTTCGAAGTTGTGTCTCAAGAGGTTCATATTTGTAGTTCAGTGTAGTAGGATCTCTTCAGAGTTGGTAAGATGACCTTCAAGAGTTTGAGACTAGATTATTCCTTTGAAGGCAACTCTAATTTCATTGCGTGGAAGGATTTCATGGAAGCAGTGCTTGATGACAATGGATTTTTAGAATATGTTGAGACATACAATGCAAAACAAGCATCAGCTGATGCCGAGAACCTATCTCAATGGAGGAAATATGTAGCCAAGGTGAGGAGAATAATATTAGAGGGAGTGTGAGACGACATTGTCTCAAATATTAATGGGAAAGAAACTCCTTATGCAATGTGGCAAGCACTCAAAGATCTATTCTAGAATAACAGTGACCACAACAAACTGGAACTCAAGGATAAACTCTGAAATATCAAGATGCAGAACAATGACACTATTTCATAGTATCTGAGCAGGTTCACACAAGTTCGTGATGAACTTGCTAGGGTTGGTGTCAATGTTGCAAAAGATGACTTGGTAATCCCTTCCCTTTTAGGGTTTCCCAAGAGCTCGCATAGCTACAAAGATTCGGTGAATGGGATGGAGTAACCAAATTGGGAATGCTTATGGTATGATTTGGTACAAGAGGAAATAACGCAGAATACTAGAGATGAGACTTCATCCAAGGGCTAAGATGAAGAAAAAATTTCATTGGTTTGAAAGGAAAACAAGGGAAAAAGGAAGAAATCTCAAACCAAACTAGAATCTAACGAAGAGGGAAAGAAGAAAGGTTTGTCCAAAATTAAATTCTTCAATTGTCATGGATTTGGGAACTATGCTATGAAGTGTCCACACAAAAATTTGAGTATTAATACCTCAGAAGGAGCAACAGGTGAAGATTTGGCTTCACAGTTTGAGCTTGACTTCACCCTTATTGCATGGATGGACATCACAGTTATGGGGAGCATGTAGTATGTGTACTTTGGTGCCTCGGTTGACATGACAGGGTGTAGAGATTTTTTTACTGACCTAGAGAGAAATATCTCCATATGCATATTTATTTGGGGGATGAAGGAAGGTAAAACGCGGTCAGGATTGGTATAGTCGCCTTTTAGAGGGAGTCGTGCTCCCCTCTAAGACTCAAGGATATCATGTTTGTTCCAGACCTAAAGAAAAATATCATCTCTGTTGCACTTTTGGAAGACCGTGTCTATGATGGGATCTTCAACAAAGGGAAAGAGTTCTTGAGACACGTAGCCACGAGAAAAGTTAAGGAAATTGGGGTTCAGGTGAAGAACATGTATAATCTATATGTGGAATATTGTGTTGCATTAAGAACTAAAGTGGAGAAAGTGCAGAGTCATGATATCAATGAACTTTGGCACATAAGACTTGGCCATTTGCATCATGGTGCCTTGAAGATTATGAAAAAAATAACCATTATCCTCCCTAAAGGATCACTTGAGAAGCAAGATGTATGAAAAGGATGTACCTTGGGGAAGTGTGCAAAATCCGCATTCCATGATTAGGATAGAAAAGCACATGTAGTCTTGGAAATGATCCACTCTAATGTATGTGGACCTTTCTTGATAGGCTCCACTATGAGACACAAATATTTTGTCATTTTTAATGATGACTTCTCAATGAAGTGTTGGATCTTCTTCATGTGGAAGCAAGATGAGACATTATCCAAGTTCATAGAATTCAAGGCACTGGTTGAGAAAGAAACTGACAAGATGGTGAAGACTCTCATGAGCGATAATGGAGGTGAGTATGTTTCGAATTAATTCAAAAATTTATGTGCAAAATAAGGCATTAGAAGAGAGCTGACAACATCCTACAACCCACAATAGAATGGGGTAGCTGAGAGAAAGAACCAGAGCAGTTTTGGAGCTACATGAAGAAGTCCTACCTCTGCATTTGCAGGTTGAGGCATGCAACACAATAGTCTACCTACAGAACCAGAGTCCTCATCAGACTCTTGGTATGATTACACTGGAATAGGCCTTCTCAGAGAGAAAGTAGGATGTGTCACACTTTAGGATTTTTGGAGCTCTATTTACTGCCATGTCTCTAAAGAATCAAGGAAGAAGCTTGAGCTGATAGCAAAGTTGGGGGTATTTTTGGGTTACAAAGAAAACCTCACAACTACGATGTGTACTTACCTTCCCTCAAAATGATAGTTGTGTGAAGGTATGTAAATCTTGATGAGGAGAAAGTGATGTGTTGCTCTCTTTAGAGGGAGCTTCAAATCCCACCAAAAGAGGAGATTTTAGCTCCAAAGGGGGAGCCTAAGGAAGTTGTGGAGCAACCAAAAATTGACGAGGAGAGAGTGGAGACATCCACTCAGGCAGAACCATCTAGAGAAGGCATGAAAAGAACCAGGGAAGCTAATAGACTTGTGTGGGATTCAAGGGAGAATGTGGGAGATCCTTCAAATTTGCTTAGGGAGAGAAGGTCACCTGCAGAGTACACTAACTACATGGATCTAATGACTAAGCTTGTAGAGACTAAGCCATCCTCTTTCAAGGAATCAATAGAGAAACATGTATGGGTTGATGAAATGGTGGAGGAATATACATCCATTGTAAATAACAGGGTTTGGGAAGTGGTCCCAAGACCGACAAATAATCAGTTGTGGGTTCAAGATGGATTTTCAAGGTTAAGCATGCAACAAACAAAAGGATAAATAAGTATAAGGCCATATTTGTGGCGAAGGGATACTCTCAGGTTGAGGGAATTAACTATGAGGAGACAGTTTCTCCTATAGCAAGGTACACATCCATTAGATCAATTCTCTCTTTGGTTGTGCAGATGGGATGGCCTCCACTTGGATGTAAAAACAACATTTCCCAATGGGGTTATTGAGGAGGATGTGTATGTCGAGCAACCATAAGGTTCTGAGACATTTGATTGAGAGTCTCATGTGTGCAGAATAAACTGAGCATTGTATGGTCTCAAACAAGCACCCCGTGCTTGGTACACTAAGATCGATAACTATCTCACTGGTTTGGGTTTCGTAAAAAGTGAAGAGGATGAAAACCTATACCACATCTTGATAGAAAGTAAATTTATTATTATTGTCTTATAGGTTGATGATTTAATTTTCATTAGTGATGAGAAATTGATCAGATATTGTAAGGAGGACCTTGCAAGGGAATTTGAAAGGAAGGACGTGGGTCTCATGCATTACTTCCTCGGGTTGGAAGTATGGCAAGGTGATGGTGAACTATTTTTGTCTCAAGGAAAGTATGAAAATGAGATACTATATATATTCCACATGGAGATTTTTAAGCCTATGGAGACACCTTTAGTAGCCAACTGGACGAAGGAGGATTCCACTTTAGGTTTGGAAGTGGATTCTACCATTTATCAGTATCTAGTGGGTTCACTAATATATCTTGTGAACACACTACCTGATATGTGCCATGCAATCAACTAGATGAGCGAAGTTATGGTTAGGCTGACCAAATTATATTGGAAGGAAACTGAGCATGTTTTACAATACCTTAAAGGAACTACCCATTTTGGAATATGGTACAAACGAACGAAGGGAGTGAAGTTGTGTGGCTTCATAGATGCAGATTGAGCGGGGAGTCCATTATACCAGAAGAGTACATTAGGTGGAATTTTCAATGTTAGGTGCACAAAAATTTCCTAGTAGAATAAGAGGAAAATATATGTGGTAGTCAACTCGGCAGAAGTAGAATACATGGCTACAAGTCAAGCAGTAGGTGAGGTGATCTAGATGAGAAAGATACTTGTGGGACTATTTGGTCAGATGATGGATTCAACTATGATCTATTGTGATAATCAGAGTTGTATCAAGATATCTGAGAATCTGGTATTTCACGATCAGTTCAAGCATATATATATATCTGGTATCATCATTTACGAGACTGTGTGTAGTGGCAGAAAATGTTGCTATAATACATTCTGACAAAGGAATAAGGTATTCACATTTTGACAATGGATTTTTCAAGAGGAAAGTTTAAGTTCCATAGGTACATGAGAGGGGTGATTGATAATCCCTTTCTTGCTGAGAGGAAGTATTGAAAACTATAGCAGGAAAGTCTCAATTTGATTTTTCCTTAGTCAAATTAAGAAAATTCGAATTTCACATCAGCAAAAAACTTGGATGAAATTAACTCATGTGACATGGCCTGTGTCACCCAATTTACTTAGCAAATTTGAGTTAGAGGGCTTAGAGTTTAGTTAAGCATGTCTAATTGCTAATTTGTAGCAATCAAGGTCACTTATTTCAAGTAGTTTTCAGTTAAACTAGTTCCAACTATTGGAGGAACTAGTGGAAGGTCAATTGCATAGTGAGACTTCAATCTAACTCAGTGATCATCCAGTTAACTTATAAATCAGCCCAAAATATCTAGTGCATGCAGAGAATTCGAGGTTCCTAGCTGTGGCGAAGATTCCAAGGCAGTGTAACATCAGTTGTAGACTAGTCTTGAGTGTATAGATGTTGTATGCAGTCATATGATAAACCTTGGGAATTGCGCACACATTTTGGAGGAAATTCGTAAATAATAGGGGCCTAATTTCCTCAATAATTGCATAAGGAAATAGGGTCTCAAGCAAAGGAAGAAATCGACTAAGTCTAGGTCAGAGCTTCTTAGTGAGTAGAGAGAAAGTTTATTTGCTCACAGGTTGCTCTTAGTTGAACAAAGAAATTCTAATACATCTCTATATCATTAGATTAATGCGAGCACACAAAGGGGTTTTTAGTAGATTCCTTTCCCCTGGAAAATATTGTGTGCATGTGTGTTATTTCTCATTGCATGTTTGTGATTGATGTTCTAAATTATGAATTGAATTCTGCAAAGTAGCAGAGTAGGCTTGTGTCTTGTGATTTTGATTAAAATTTCATGAGCAGTTGCAAATCCACACCATAATTTCTACATATTGATATTCATTAATAATAGAGCTTTATAGAGGCCTTTCATGGTTGTTCATCTGCATTGTAGTTGAGAATTGAATTTTCATCTACCTAGGTCAATTCTATATATATTATATTCTTCATTTAAAAAATATGTTATCTTTTACTGGGTGAAGATTATTTCTAGGTGAAATTTCTTTCCAATTGGCTAATTTCAACAAGTTTGAGACATTTTTCATGGAATTCTACCTAGTAATGGCCATTTTATTACGTAATTTATTCAACATCGTATGCCTTAAGAGTAATATGAATGCATAAATAGAAATGGTAGAATTGTTGTATCATTTTCTATGTAGACACAAGGATCTATTTCATTTTTTCCTTATTTAGGACCATTTTGTTAGAGAATTCAAACATATGCCAATAGGAAATTAGACCTAAAGGATATCTTCAGAAGCTCAATAGTTTCATAAAGGAAAAGGAGTGCATGTAGAAGAGAAAACTCATACATATGTTAAGCTTTATGGATATGAGGATAGACCATTGTTTCTACCTATATTTGTTTTAGATAGGTATTTTGTTGTAGAATTTTGTAGATAGAATCATTCATGGTCAATTCTATCTGACAAGAAAATGAAAAAACAATTTATTACCCTATCATTCACTATTGATGATGTTACATTGAAGAACACTATACATCTCAAAAAAATTTCTAAAACATTGAGGCCTTTCAATTTGATTGAACCTCAAACTACGCAAGGATTTGATCATGTTGATGTTTGTAGCTCAAGTAGGTACTTTTGCAGAGGCCTAATTGTATATGTGTGCAAAATTCATGAAAATTCTCTTTAGAATAGTTGCTCAAGTGTGAGAAAGTTGCTATTGTAACTTAGCTTAAGTATAACTTAGGAAAAACACATAATTAATTATGTTGGCTATTGAGCTAAATAAACTTAACAAAACTAAAGTAATTTACATTAATGATTATGTTATAATCTCAATTATTGATCTCAAGTGAGGGAAAATCTAATCTTAGCAATTAATCAGTTTGGAGTTTAACGTTAGGGATTTATCTTAATGTAAATTTATAAAAGAAAGGATAAGGAGAGAAGAAATACAAAACATGCAACAACATTGTCCATTGAGAGATGGATTTAGTTAAGTGAGAAATGTGATACTGAAGTGTGCCAAGTTCGAGGAAAATATAGAATTGCAACATTGGAGATTCAAGTTAGCCAAGGATATTGAAGGCATATCTAGGACCTGACCTACTAATCAAATTCTAGGTATATTGTAATTTTATTTTCTTCTATTGGGTCATTATCCTAAGAAGACAACCCAAATTGGTTTTAAGTTATTAGTGAAGAATTATTGATTGGCTAGAATCTATTTCTTTTACTTGTGATTGAGATTGGTGTAATTTTTATTCTGCTAATCTTGTTAAGAACCTAGTTGTGCATTTATTCTATAGATTTATAATATGCTAGGTTAGTAAAGTGTTGTTTCCTAGATTCAATTGAAAATTAACATAGTATTAGAGCTAGAACTTTGAGAACTAACCTTTGAATCACAAAGGAAGCCATGTTTGTACATGGATCACTAGAGGCAGGTTCGGTTGTGATCGTACAAGGTATACATTTTTTTTTATTTGTAGGATAATAAGGTCATATGATGTACAATGCAATTACTAGGATGAGTTAAAATTTAATTAGAAATAAAAAGTTATGAATGGTGGAAAGGTTGTAGATGGTTGTGGGCAACAATTATGATTAGGCTACCAAACCCATCAATAGTGTTAGACCTGTCAGGTGGTAGTATCTCTCCAAAAGTATTGCATCTTATCATGAATTTGAAGGTCCCAAACAGGAGTGAGAAACCATAGGGTAGTGTGACCTAAGAGATAGTGCCACTACTACAAAGGACGTTAGGAACGAGAATGAAGGAAGACACTTTGAAAAATCTGATAGAGACTCGGGACTAGGAATGATGGAGGAAGAAGTCAAAAATTGAGAGAAGGAATTCACCAAAGGAGATAGGTTGCCAAGAAAGTGGGGGCTACATGTTTGGGATCGAAGCCAATAGCCAATAATGATTACCCAATTTGTCAGGGCCTACGTAGGGAGAATAGTAAAGGAAAGGGCTAATAGACCATGCAAAATATGGTCCAACTAAGGATAGCCGACAGAACGTTAGGGGAACCATGATGGATAAGAGTGATGGTTTTGGTTATAGGGACTAAGACTATAAGCTACAATTATGTGAATTTTAGGGTTGAGTTTAGTCATTATAGCTAGTGCAGAGGGTCGCTGAGGCAGTAGAAATAGACAATAGACAAAGTTAAGCCATTGTGGGTAGGATGGAGTTAGTCAAATTGGATTGAAGGTATTGGATAGGAAGTTCCACAATTGGTCATGCAACAAAGGATGTTGTAGCAGACAAGTTTAACATGATGCCAGTACATCAAAGGGAACATGCTACATGAATGTGTAAAAAAACCTACCTAGAACAATCACTAAGAGCTACTAGGAGTAGTAGAAATTGTTACAAGTGATAAGAGTGGAAAAAATGTAGGTATACATGAAGTATCATGCAAAATAACCACATAAATGAAAATATACTACAACTAACAAGATTAATATAGGTCAATCCTCATAGGGAGAGAGGGAGGACATACTAATCATGGGTATGATAGTAGATTTGGGTGCCTAAAGGACCATATAAAACCTTTTGATTGATTTTTTATTTTCAAAGATAGAAGAAACTTTCATAAGGTTTGAGGACAAGTTGGAGGGTGCCCAAAAATTCATTCCTTATAAGGTAAGGGTTTCACTAATTTTCATGGAGAACGGAATATGGCAGTTTGATAACACCAAACTCACCCCACCTATAGATGTTATAGATCCATCCATCCACAAAAAAAATCATTTGAAATCGAGATTAATTATCTTGAATGTGGTGAAGGATCATGTGATTCCTCACATGTCCAAGAAGAATACAACAACAAAAGTGTGGGAGCCTTTAACGAATTTATACCATAGCAATAATCACAATAGGAATATGGTGTTGAGAGAAAATCTTAGGAACACCATGATGATCAAATCAGATACAATGAATGCTTATCTCATCAAGACCACACAAGTTCAAGATGAGTTGGCCATAGTTGGGGAGAAAGTGATATATGGAGAGATGGTAAGGAAAACCCTAAATGGATTCACCAAGCCATGAGTTAATTTCATCAAGGAGATTGTGGCATGAGAGAAACTTCTTGATTTTGATAAATAGTGTGATGATTTCATCAAGGATGAGATTTGACAATAATATCTATGAGGAGGTTAGCCCAAGTGTTATGATGAGAATCTGGCTCTTGCTATTTCGGCAAATAGAAGCAAAGGAAAAGGTTCAAGCTGTAGGAGTGATGAGTTAAATTCAAAATTGAAGAAGAAGGATTTTACAAAGGTCAAGTGTTTTTCTTATCATAATACAAGACAATATGCCACATAGTGTCTAGAGAAGAAATGGAGGAAAGCATACACAATCAATTGCAGGTACATTTAGAGAGGCTTAGGAAGAGTTTACTAGGAAGACTAAAACTGATTTCACACTTGTTTCGTAATTTTCCTCTATATGTATTAATCCTACAAAAGTAATTGCTACAAATAAATTCTTCAATAAGATAGAAAATATGCAATGGAAAAAACAGACTAAAATAGAGATATCATCATGGAAACCCAAACACATATATAAAAAACTAGGTATTTTTTGTGCAACCTGACATTACATTATTTGAGCTACTTGGTCTCTTAATCACGGTAGAGTGATATGATAGAAACATCGAGCATAATCTATACAACGCAACATCCAACTCATAAACTCCTCTACTTACATGAAGAAATATGTACAAAGCCACATGAATTAACTTCTACTTAAATTTATACAAAATCATGCTTATGTTTATATATAAATAGATATTCTTAGAAAAAATTTGGGCATTGAGAATTGCTCAAGGAAGGAAATAAATCTCTCTCTTAGCTAGAAGGACAAAGAGAGGTTGTTGGTACCTGATCAACCCATAGTATATACTTACTCTATTTCACACCATAAACATGACAATTTGGTGGGAACGAGCACAATAATTCTTTGAAACCACCAAAAATAAATTCAATTGACACACATACATATTCTTTCCTTACTTTATTTTAAAATTTATAATAATTTCAATATTTTATATTTACAAATTTTTAAATTTAAAAATATATTCAATTTAATATATCATTAAAAAAATTAACAATATAATATATATAAATAATATTTTAAAATATTTAATTTATTATTTTATTTATCTAATACAAAGCATTCACAAATAATAAAATTATTAAAAAATATCTCAATTAATTTAAAACAGAATGGAAAAATATCATGACTTGGAGCATCAAAATCTTTTATTAAACATGATTGGATGCAAGGCAACTAGTCCCTACCTTAAGGGGGAGCTGGTGGTTGATTGAGTAATGGTAATGATAAGCATTACGTGTTACAACTAAGCTCCAAGATTCATCATGTGTAATTAAACCCCTGTGTTTAGGCATAAACACCATTAGTAATGGTACGTGCAATACATATGTGGTCATTACGGATAATACGTGTCCTAATGAAAAGGAACGAGATCACTTTTTAGGCATCATTAGTATCAAGCTTACAGTACTTGGAACCCATGGAATTACTAAGACCATTGATCACTTATGGATATAAGCCAATCCTTGCTTAAGCTTAACACTTATTAATTAGGGTAAGATGTATGATGTAACTCTCATGTAATGTATAAGCTATCACTATTATGGGAATACTTCTACCATGTGTAATGGAGATGCAAGCATAACAGCTTGGCCAATCTATTTGTTTGAATCACTATGAATGTAATCACTTACAAGCTCATATGAAGGGAATCAACCCAATCCATGAACAAAGGGATTTGATTTATCTATTTTATATCATGTACGAGCCTAGGAACATATGGGAATCAAACTACCATGATAAGGGAACAAGTGAGCAGAGTAATTACACATTTTGTAGTTATTACCAGTATCATTCGTTTCATCAATATGTATGAATCAGACATGAAAAAGCATCAATGAATCAATGGGAATTGAACATATCTATCAAACATGGATACTAGTTTCACTACCCTTAGCTTATAAGAGGTTAGGAATTAATAACATTGGTACCAAGAGTCACATGTTTGGAATGAGAGTTGTGTGATAATATGTATACACCCTTAGTTATGGAACTTGCACCATCTGTTACTTCTTAGTTATTCCAGCTTATTGACTATGATAGACTAGTAAGAAAGGTGTAGTTATTGTGAGCTTAGTATCCTCCTTATTAACATGTATTCACTATTCAACTTATATGGGATTAGAGCCTTATCATGAGCTTTGTAACTAATACTAAGCTTTCTACCTTATTGAAATTCAAAGGTGAGGTAGTCTAAGGTGAACCTTGTTTGATCTATTTAGATAAAAAAGGGCCTTGCCATATGTTCAGACAAAACCAATACAAGCCTTTCCTTTCTTTATTTGGACCGAACCCTAATCCATATAAGAGAAAAGGAGCTAGCAAAAGATTCGCAACAAGCCATGGTAGCAAAAGGATCACAATAGCGCATGGAAGCTAAAGATTCTTGTTCATATGCTACTTGTAGAATAGATTTTTCAAAAAACTCCCTAAACCATGGTATAGGTGTTTTGAAATAGATTCCTATGCCTTAGGCAAGATAACAACAACATCATATTTTGTAGTTATTACCAGTATCACCCATTTCATAAGTTAAACATATATATATTTTATCTTTCTCGAGCTCTTGAGATTTTATTTTTTATATTTACATTTGGTATAGTGAGCTTTTGCAGCTAATTTCCCGAGCTCGGGTCCCGCTCTACAACCTGCGAGATCCGCAATCTGTGGGTTTGGAATTCTGCGTCTGCACCCACCCTCTACGTATTTCGATCCCTGCAGGCATGTCCGCCGAGGGCTCTACCTCAACCTGCGACTGTCCAAGGTTAGATTTGTTGGCCCTTCATGGAGGAGTCGACTCCCCCCCCAGGGGTCTTCCTCCCCTCCTCTGCCCTCTGCTGTTGAGGCCTTCAGATCTTTACTGGCCTCTCTGCCCAACAAGAAATGCGTAGAAGCTGCTAAGTTCATGAAAATGATAGAAGATATCCCCAAGATCGCTCTTTCACCTGAAGGTCCGATTCAGGTAGCTTTATCCTTGGCAAATCATGCTCTGGTTAGTCAGTTCACAGGTCTCTGGCCTTCCTCGAAATCAACATAGAACTGGGTTGCTAGAAACTGGGCTTCACTGATAAAGAACAATATAACCTCTTACTTCCTTGGAAGGGGATATTTCTTATTCGAATTTTTTGAAAAAGAGGACAAGGATCTCATTTTCAGGAATGGCCCCTACTTCATGGGCCCCAAGGTCCGTATTTAAATAAATGGACACCAGACTTCGATCCGGCAGTGGACGTGCCTTCAGCTGTCCCAGTTTGGGTAAGGCTCCCCAACCTCCCCGTTCACTGCTGGAATTGGGACTCTTTGAAACATATAGGAAACTCTCTTAGGAAGTTCATAGACAAAGCCAATAGCAAAGACCAATACGATTGCACTAGAATTTGTGTGGAGGTAGATTTGGAGGTCAGACTAACAGAAGCCATCAAAATAATGGTAGGTACCTAGACGCATATACAAAAATTGGACTATGAACAGCTGCCTTTCAAATGTCGGAAGTGTCACGTCTATGGACACTTCGCCAAAGATTACCCGACCAATGGGGTAGAAGAAAAAGGGAAGGAAGAAGGTTGGAATTAGGCAAAGTGACCCAAAACTTCACTCTGGAAGAATGCAAATTCAAATGCTAGAGCTCCCCAAGCGGGGCCTGCTCAGAATCTAGCTAAGGAAAGCCAAGGGAAAAAATTTGAGATCCTAGGATCTGAAATCATGAATACGCAGGAGCCAGAAATTCCAAAGGAGACCTCTCCACCTAAATCCACAAGTGTATAGGAGAGATCCAAAGGGAAGATGTTAGAAGAAGAAGAGGAAACCCAAGATTCTAAGGATTTTGAGGAAGAAGGGGAAATAGGGGAATCACAGTCTACCCCTAGAAGGTCCACAAGAGGGCAAATGTGAACAAAGGAAAAAAGAGATCAAGAAACATACAAAGACAAGCTTTAGGGCAACCAGCCAATGCTAGAGAAGCTTCTAGCAAAAACCCCGAAGATGAAGAGGATCCAAACCCAGATCTCTAAAGGAGATCATCACAACAAAAGTAAATCATGAAGATAGTCTCCTAGAATTGTAGGGGAATGGGCACCAAAGCCAGGGAAGAAGCTATGAAGAGCTTAATAAGACTGGAAGCCCCAGATATTCTTCTCATCCAGGAGACTAAATTAGAGGATTCAGCCTTCCTCCAGGTAAGCAAAAGATTTCGACAAAAAGACGGAGTGCAAGAAACCTCTGCCTGTGGAGCATCGGGAGGACATGGGTCACTCTAGAATCCAAATAAGTTCTCTTTAATCTCTGAGTCCCGGAACATGCATTGGATTTTGTTAAAATTGCAGCACTTAGAATCTAAGGAAATTATTTGTCTGGTCAATGTATATGCTCCTAACAATGCGGGGGAGAAAAAATCATGTTGGGACTCCATCAAAGACTTGGCAGATCTAGAAAATTTGGAGAATATAATCATAGCCAGAGACCTCAACCTCACCCTCCTCTCATCAGAAAAAAGAGGAGGCAGTATAGTCAGGGATTCGGCAAGAGAATTAGTGGAAGATATCATGCAAGATTGGGATCTGATTGACATTAAATTGACTACTGTTAAGTTCACGTTGTCAAACAAGAGAGTTGGCTCGGGTCACATAGCGGCAAGACTTGACAAATTTTTTGTGCAAAGCTCCTTCTTGCTTCTTGGAATAGAAGCTAGAACACACATTCTCCACAGTAGCGTATCAGATCACAAGCCCATTAGCCTAGACCTACTGACCCCCAAGGACCTAGGGCCTATCCCTTTCAGATTCAGCTCTCTCTGGATCAAAGAGGAAGACTTCATGGAAAAGGTCAGAGACTATGGGAAGGACCCTATCAAGGGATCCACCTTATTTGTTTGGGAGGGAAAACTCAGATGAATTAATGCCATGTTAAAAAATTAGGCTAAGACCCTACCCAACCCTGCTATGCAAAGGAAAAAAATCCAAACCAAGCGAGAAAGAGCACCATCATCTTGAAGCAGCCGAAATTACTAAATAAGAGTTGGAAAAGGAGGCAAGGCTCCAACAAAGTTTCCATAAGGCCTGCTTGGCAAAAGAGGAATATCGGAGGCTTAAGTCGAGAAGTCTTTGGCTTAAATTTGGTGATAGAAACTCCTCCTTTTTTCTTAAACAAGCCCAAGACAGGAAAGGGCGTAATTCCATCATGGAAATAAAAGAAGAAAACAACGTCTTGAAGAACTTTACATGCATAAAAAAGGCAGCCTTACAACACTTTGGGAAGTTGTATAGGGAGGATCTATTAGTTGAGCATAATGACAACCTGTTGGACACTTTCCCTAGCCTTATCACCTCCAAGATGAACCAAGCACTTGAAAGCAAAATCACGCACAAGGAAGTCAAGGAGGCCCTTTTCGCAATGGATCCCGACAAAGCTCCGAGACCAAATGGTTTCACGCCTAGATTTATCCAAACTTGTTGGCAGATCCTTCAGAAGGAGTTCCTCAAAATGATTCAGAAGTCCCAAGACTATCAGAAGATTGGAGGTTGCACAAATTCAACCTTTCTCGCCCTCATTCCCGAAGAGAAAGGTGCAAATTCTTTTAGCATATTTTGCCCAATTTCCTTATGTAATATTGGGTACAAAGTTATAACCAAAGTGATAGAAAACAAGTTGAAAAGAATTCCCTCCAAAATCATCCCAGATAACCAAGGTGGATTTATTCAGGGTAGACAACTGGTTGACAATTTCATGCTGGTTCAAGAGGCGATCCACTTCAGCCTTCATCGAAAAGAAAAAGGTATGGCTATTAAATTAGATCTAGAAAATGCATTTTATCGTGTTAGACATAAGTTTTTGTTTGATGTGCTACATAAACAGGGGTTCGGTCAAAACTTCATCAAGTGGATTAGAGCATGTATTTCAGAACCTTGGATTGCACCTCTGATGAATGGTAGGGCGGCTGATTTTTTCAAAGCCTCAAGAGGGCTGAGGTAGGGGTGTCCCCTTTCACCCCTCCTATTCATCCTTCAGGCCTCTGTCCTCAGCTTCTACCTAGATAAAAAGCAACAAGATCATGAAATCATTGGTCTGTGCATTGCAAGAGGGGTGAAAAAGATCAACCATGCCCTTTTTGCAGATGATACACTACTGTTGGGGCTTCTTCTCTTCACTCAGCGATTAAATTCAAAGAAGTACTGGATGACTACAATAAGGTTTCAGGCAGCGTATTAAACAAGGGCAAATGCAATATATACTGTTGGAATATCCCTGTTTCAACTGCAAACTCAATAGCCAGATGCCTAGGATTCACAACCTCTATTACTTGGCCCTCATTTAAATATCTTGGGCTACCAATTTTCCATAGGAGGGCCTTGAGCAAATAATGGTATCCACAGCTAGACAAATTCAAAACAAAAATAGAAGCCTGGGGATCTTCTTGGCTCAATATCGCTGGAAAATCAATGCTCATTAAGGCAATGCTCAGCAGTCTTCCGTTATTCAAATTCTCAATCCTTCTGGCACCTGTTGGAATCATCAAAAGGATGGAGGAGCTAATCAGATAGTTCTTTTGGAAAGGAGGCGAACAAAACGAGAAGAGAATTTCCCTAGTCAACTGGGAAATAGTCACCAAGCCAATCTACGAGGGAGGATTGAACTTCAAAGATCTCAGAGTTCAAAATCTAGCCATGGGAGCCAAATTGATTTGGAAAATCATAGCGCCTAATCTATGTTGGGTACATGTTGCACTGTGGAGGAAATACTTCAGAGGAACTAGACTCAGATGCTTGGAATAGCGCAAAAATCAACTCAAAACTCCTCTCAGTATGTTCATCAATAGAATTAACTCATTCATAAGCAATTACGCTTTTTGGATCACAGGGAATGGTAAACGAATTCATTTCTGGAATCACAGTATCCTAGGTAGACCTCCGTTGGCTGAGCTAAGAGGCATGTTAGAGTTGAACCACTGGACGTCTGAGAAGAACATCAATACTCTGTGGCACGTATCGACTTGGAAGGAGGATGCCTGGGTGGGTTGGAAGCAGCTCCTTATTCCTCCCACACTGCACTCAGAGCTAGCTACGCTCTACATGAATTTACACGGGCTGGCTCCCGCTCATGTGCGCAGGTAGGACATGAGAGGTTGGGGCTCAACTTGGGCAGGCTACACGGTAGCTCAGCGATATGCTAAGTGTCTAGAGTGTCCCCATGTGCCCCCCAATCCTACCCCCTAGGTTGGCATATGGAAAATCCCTTCAATACCAAAAATAGACCACTTCTGTTGGCTTCTCTTCCATCAAAATATTCTCGCAGAAGACAGGCTCCAGAAAAGGGGCATCTACAGGCCCTCTCGATGCATGTTGTGCAAAGAAAACTCAGAAACCGCCTTTCATCTCATGGTCGAGTGCAAGTTCGCGGTCTCTATTTGGCAAGAGCTTCTTGTGTCCTGGAAATAAAAGTTCACTTTCTCCACCTCAATTTCGGAATTGTTCGCAGGCTGGATGACCAGATATCCAGGCCCACTTCCAAAAAATATAACGATCAGGTTAGCGTGGAGTGCTCTGCCTAAATTTATCAGTTGGCAAGTCTGGTTGGAAAGAAACAGAAGGATATTCCGGAGCAAGGAACAGGACTACAAAATAGTTGCCAACTCAGTGAAAAGTCAACTAGTCGAGTGGCTGGAAGACAAAGGAGATGATTTAAATCTAAGTCAGCAGGACATAGATTTGGGATTTGTTCTCAATTTCAAATTTCAAAAATCGAGCAGCTCCCCTTCATCCCTCAAAGAATGGTAAATCAAGAAAAACGAAGAAGACTTTCAGTACTGGCTGTCCAATCAACCACTTCCCTCTCTCTTCTTTGATGGGGCAGCAAAAGGGAATCCAGGAATTGCTAGCGCGGGAGAGTTTATCATTAATCTAGATGGCTCTTCTTCACACATATTTTCTTGTGGATTAGGCCATTCCTCAAGCATACAAGTTGAGGCAATGACCCTCTTCCAAGGTATCAAGCTCGTCAAGGAGCTGGGACTTGAGGAAGCAAAAGTCTTTGGGGACTCCCAGGTTATCATAAATGCAGTGGTGAACAATTCCAACCCAGTTGATCTGCAACTAGGAAGGATAATTACAAGAATCAAAGGCATGACAAAGTCCGTAAATCTGAATTACTTTCATGTTTTAAGAACCAATGACAAAGAAGCTGACATCGAGGCAAACAAGGCAATTCACTTAGATGTCAGCACTATTCTCAGAGACAAGGAAACCCTTTGGGAACCAATCCCTTAAAGAGTCATGTTTTATTACTTCATTTTACAACAGTTTGTTTGCATCTTTCAGCTCGGGAAATTAGTAGTAAAAGATCACTATACCAAATGTAAAAAAAGGAAGCTGAAAAGAGTAGGAGCTTTATTCCTCTTGTTGGAAAGCCATGCGGAATTTTGCTCTTTCTCCTGTAACCGAATTTGAGGCTGTTAGCCAATCAGTTAATGAAATCCCATAACCGTTCTTGTAAAAACAAAAAAAAAATAATGATTTTAAATAAAGTTATAATTTAAGTTAATTCTTTTGATTTTTTTTATTTTTTCAACTTGAAATGTATGATGACATAATTCCTTTGATGCTTGTTATAGATTGATGCCTATCAACATTCACCATCCATTTATTTTATATAGCTATGATAGAAAATTAAAATTGAGCAGGGAATGATTATACACCACACAAATCACACACACACTGTCTTTTATTGATCTCACAAACCTTACATATATTGGAATACTTGAAACTTCTAGATAGGAGAATAGTGGATCTAGATTAGTAAAAATAATTAATACAACTAATAACCTAGGAACTACCAATTACAACTAATGACAACTTGGAGCCCATGGAAGCATTACTTCCAATACCCTCTCTTAACGTCTACATGTAACAATTACTGAAAAACACACAATATGAATCTTTGTCACATTTGTCTAGTATGGTCACCACTAGTACTCACATCCACTCTAACCACTTAATTCATTTAAGACATAACTGCTTTAGACCATTGTTGACCTACTTTGCAAAATTGATGTTTCTCGACCTCCCATACCACGATGGGTCAGTGTCTAAACCATCCTACGGAACCGCCACCATTTTTTGAATCGACAACCCTTCGCAGTCTTCATTACTCACAGGACGGGAAAAACACAGAATATGAATCTTTGTCACATTTGTCTAATATGGTCACCACTAGTACTCACATCCACTCTAACCACTTAATTCATTTAAGACATAACTCCTTCATACCATTGTTGACCTACTTTGCAAAATTGATGTTTCTCGACCTCTCAGACCACGATGGGTCAATGCTTTAACCATCCTATGGAACTACCACAATTTGTTGAATCCACAACCCTTGGCAGTCTTCATCACTCACAGAACATGATGAGTCACACCAACTTAACTTTATTAAGAACTACCTGTAAATAATACTACTAGAACATGAGGAGTCACACTAATCTATTCAATAATTAACATATTATTTATAGTTCTACCATATTTAATTTTTCAAATTACATTTAGACAATAACACACTACGCTATAATAAAAATAGAGCATAAAAATTTCTACCTAACAACCTTTCCTTTTAAATAATATAACAACGCTACCATCTTTAAAGAAAATATTTCCCGTAAATAAGTTGAATATGGACCCACCTTACTAACATTGGATCCTTTCTCTAGCTGGCAGCAACTTTTGACTTAATTTCAATGTGATACCTAAAATCCACCAACTTCAACATTTTTCTTAAATTAACACAGCATCGAGATATTAATACATAAATCCTTCCACAATCCAAAAATCATTTGATATCTATTTAAGCTTCTCCAGCTCTCTGTAAATATATCAAAGCGATGATGAAACCTGCTCTGCTATATAACGTTGATGTCTGCTATCTCTGTGCCAAACAATGTTGCCCAAACCACTAACCTCAATATCATATGGTTGTCAGATCAAATAAGAAATTTGCTAATAGATCTCACTGTCTAAAACTAGCATGGATAGTACCTGGGCACAAAGATCCACTAAACCAGGCACATAATCCACGATCTTTGTATTAACGACAAAAAAAGTGCTTCTGAATGCGGGGAGAAAGATGCCTTTGCACGATCGCAAAACCATTGCAGAGATTTCAAAATCTTTAAAAGAAATATTATTATACTTCAGCTGATCAGGGAAGCAAATTTTGTCCACCGCCGCATTCCGAAATATATTCTCCAAATAATTCAATTACACGTCATACAATCACCTAACCATTCATGTGATTCGCCTGAGTGAATCCACCGTTGACAATTTTTTCTTGAGATCTGTAATCATTGTCGACAAGGCATCAGGGATCTTATAGATTGGGAGGCGAAAGGCAAGCTATTATAATATAGATCGTTTTCGTGGGGCAAGTAGCTCAGAGTGATAACGTTAAAAAAACACCTGCAGAGCTATAGTGAAAGAAGAAAGCATACATCCATCGTTCACTATCAAAGCAGGCTACAGTGTGTGCAATTGCATGAGAGTATGTTGTGCAGCGCTTCATCATGAAAGTAGGATGCATTGCGTTGATTTTAAATGTTTTTAAAGTAATTTGTATCAGTATTATAATTATAATATTAATATAATAGTGATTTATTAAATTAGTATAGTTATTGAGTGGATTTAATTGTTAAGAGTATGTGTTTCTTCCTAAAAAGTTTAAGGGTTTAATATTGGACAGGTAGAGTATGTAATTATAAATTTAGCAATAAAATAGCTGGGCGGAGGTGGGTCCCTTGCCCACAAAGAAAGGGGTTTCAGACACCAATTTGAGGTGCTTGGTCGTGACCTTAAAATTAGATAATAATAATAATAATAATAATAAATTAATAATTTTGAGCACAGTTATTTTTTATGTAGATTATAGATATTAACACAGTTATATAAATTAAAATTATACAATAAATTTATCTATAATAAACAATATTTATTTATAATTCCATCTCACATATTATATTATATTATATAGTATATTTTATTATATATATATATATTTTAAAAGTATATAAATTTTTAATTTGTAGATTTTCCCTATTTTACGTAAATATTTTTAAACTTGTTAATAGCTCTTGTTACAATACATGAACTATACCATCAAATTTCACATGTCAATATGACTAATAATATGACATTTTTTTAAATTATAATTTGAAATAAATTAAATTTTAAAATAATATAATTATTTGGAAATGAATCTTAATTTTCATAACACTGCTATTAAATATTTTGGCGTATTTCATGAAAGTTAAATCTTATATTATTTATACTGATTATTTATTAAATTTAAAATTAATAATCTTTAGATTAATCACATTATTAGGATTGACTCAATTCCTAATATTAATTAATCCAAAAAAAATTTATCTAAAATATAAATCACAAAAAATTTAAGTCTAGATAAATTAAAATGGTAAAAGAATATTCTAAAATAAACATATTTATCAAAGCATATATAATATTAATTTATTTAATTTATAGTATAAATTGTATATACATTTATTGGGCCTGATTTTGTAGATTTGTCTTTCTTAGCACTTTCTTTATTTCAAATATGATAATTAGTATTAAGTAGTGGTACCGGATGTAAAGTAGGTTGCATAAACTTAGTACATCAAATTTCGTTAAAGTCAAATTCTTAGTGCATAGCGTGTTAGATTATAATCATGTTTTTTTGGTAACCAGGGTTATAACTTATTAAATTAATATTTACCTTTAAAAACCCAAAAAATGTTTGTAACATTTTATTTTATTTTTAAATATTTAAATGGGAAGTTAATAAATTTTTGTTTTAATAATAAAAATGTATTCAATTAAAAAACATGGGATTAATAGTTAATTGGGTGAATTTGATTCAGGTTTTTTTTAAATAAAAGTAAAATGTTTTTCAAAAAAATTGTTAGATATTAATAAAAAACCAATGAAATACGATAAAAAACATTATATATCTCAAAACATTATATATTCTCATTTTTTAGTTGTGAATCAGGAAATATAAATTTTTATTATTTTTAAAAATATTTTAATACAATACTTAAATAAATTATTTGAATTTCTATGATAACTAATTTATTTCAAGATTAATTTCATATAAATGTTTCACTAGTATTATGTAAGACAATTTTAAGTAAGATTGTGATTTTTGATTGTTTAAAATATATTTTTGAATATATAAATGGATTCAACCACATGAAAAACCCCGTGACACTCCAATTATATAAATTAAGCAACTTAAAATCAAAGTTTAACAAAAAAATGTCCTCAAAAGACCATTTCGTCTATTATTTAGACTAAGCATATGTGCATATAAGGAGAGAAAGTATATATGTGTGTATGAGAACCATAATAGAATATTCCAATGTACAAAAAAAAGCAATTGAACCTAAAAAAAATCAGTTAATTCCTTATGAAAATAGTAAGAACTGGATGTGTAATTCATTTAATTCTAAATATAAAATTAATTTGCAATTGAAAAGAAGATACCATCTTAAATCTATTTTAAATCTCGATTTACCAAGAGCCTAGAGGGATCTATGTATTTAACTTGATATTCTTGTGTTCCACTGGCCTAGATCCATCTTAACTCAGGGATCAGATGGCTTGAGGTGTAAACTATTTTAGAGTGAAAAAAGATTCAATCTATCTCAGTATTCTGTATTACCTGATTTGTAATTTGAAAGATTTATAAAATTCTTAATAAGAAAAAGTGAAATATATAAAGTGGATGTGAAAATTTTAAAAAATGTTTACATGAAGATTGGGTAGATGCATGTTAACTTAGATTTTGGATACATGTGGAAGATTCAATAAGCCCACACAGTTCATTCTGGACAAACAACTTGGTAGCATGTCAAATCCGAGGCTTTAAACAGACAATGCAGATGAAAGGAATGGTCATAGGCAGGGCAGTTTGTGGAAGGACGGACTAACGACAGAAACAATGTCAGGTAGCTTGTTCTCTTCAATTTACGGCTTCTGTTTTCTCTCCAAGACAAATGATTGTAAGGTAGCCTGTTCTGTTCAAGTTATGATTTTTGTTTTCTTGCCAGGCCTGAACTTTGAGGAGATCTTAGGAAGGGTATGCTAACTACGTATAAGTACGTTAAAATATATATATTTTTTTTGTACTAAGAGAGCTTCTATTTCTCTGACATCAAAATATTTACTCTTCATCTGGCAAGAACCAGACAAACCGCAGCGACCTAATTATATTGTTTTTATGCAAATAACAGGATGTCCAGCACTTCAGGAGAACTGTACGCATTCAAGGTTCCAAGACAAGTAATAGATAAGCGGAACCGCTGCATCCACATATATCTTTACATCTAACCCCACCATGGAAATCAAATCAAATCTAATGCCATGGCAGTTAAATGAAAGACCTGGTGCATAGTTGTTTTGTTTGTTTATTATGATTATTTTTTTGCAATGGAAGAAATCGGTTCTCAAGCGGGTCTCCGGATTATATAGGTTTGTTTTGGATTAAAACACAATATTTGTGGAGATCAAACATCTCTAAGTAATCATTAGACCACAACTTCGAAACCTCGTGCATAGCTTGCTAGATTCCCAATAATGCCTTGGCTATAGTGATACCAACTTGGTAAGTAAAATATTTTCCCAGGTTGAGAGAGTATAGATATTTTAGATAAAGCTTATAATTTATTAAATTAAATTTATAATATTTAAAATTATTTAATTTATATATAAACTTAATTTAAATTTATATATAATTTAGATTTAAAATATTTAATTTAATATATAAATATTTTTTAATTTTATGAACTTTTCAAGATGTTAAGTGAAACAATTTACACATACAAAACAAGTATTGTATGATAATTTAGTTTTTGCTCAAATTTAAAATTATTCTTTAGAAAAAATAGTATAAAATAATATAGTTTTTACCTGTTTTTTATCGATTATTTTTTTCCCTACTCAAATTAAATTAAACTTTATTATAAATTAAATTAAAAAACTAAAAATTGAGATACATAAAGACTAAATTAATAATGGTCAATAAGCAAATTGAATTTTATTATTTTGCTTTGATAGGAACTAATAAATTAAGATGTGAAGTGGGTAAATTAATTGTTGCGCTCGCATAAGGATTTGCATAAATTTTGGTGGGTAGTAACTATTAGTAAATTTACACATTTATAATTTTATTTACATCTTATTCCTATCCATTTTTTATATAAAGAATTGCTTAAATTATGTTGGGAAGTAACTTATGGTAAATATGTTATTTCCCTTAGTATAAGCTATTTTCAAGGATTTTATTTTTGGATGGTTTTTCTGCAAAAATAAAAACTAAAATATCACTACACAAATTTCTAAAAATGATGCGTGAATATTGCAATCATATCCATAAATTATCACATCAAATATGTGAGGATATTGTGCTAATGCTGCACTAAGGTCTTCAAGTTATGATCCAATCAAATGTTTGAAAATTGGTTTTTTTAATAATAATGAAAAATAAATATTTATGTTTCAAGTTTAAACATTATAAGTTACTAGAGCCTTGTGACTAATAAACCATTTTAATAAAATTGAATCTATATTTACAATATCTACTTTACTCAATATTCATATATAAATATATACAAAATATATAACAAGCACAACCATGTAAATTAAATAGCAGGTAAACATTGGTAAACATTGATTGGATGATTTTCCTGTAAAATTTAAAAATGAAACATTACTACACAAATTTCTAAGAATGATGCATGAATATTGGAATCATATCCATAAATTATCACATAAAATATGTGAGGTAGTTATCTAGAAAGAGTTATATTGTGCAAATGTTGCAATAAGACCTTCAAGTTATGATCCAATTAAATGTTTGAAAACTAGTTATTTTTATTAATATCAATAAATAAATATTTATGTTTCAAGTTTAAACATTATAAGTTGCTAGAGTCTTGTGACTATAAAACTATTTTAATAAAATTGAATCTATATTTACAATATATACTTTACTATATATATATATATATATATATATATATATATATTATATATATATATATATATTATATATAAACTAGCCATAAACCATTGTAAATTAAACAATTGGTAAACATTGATAGGGTCAATCCATGTAAGCATCAAAAATACTTCATAATACATTTCATGTAGCTAATTTTTTTTTTTTAATAATTAAATTGTAACTTTAATTATTATTATTTATAAAATTAATTAATGCATAATTTAAACATATATATTTAAAAAGAATATTTAACAAGATTCATAACGATAGAGATTAACCATATTTTTTCATAGAGATCCTTCATTTCTAAATAGGATTTGTTACAATACCATGAGTCAATACCATATCCTATCAATAGCACATGCCCAAAAGTCCATAAGGCACTCATTTCATATGACACTTGTTCATATGAAATTTTCATTTAATTAATCAATTTTGTTAAAATAGAAAAATGGTCAAGGCTAATTTAGAGATAAATCCTAATATTTAATTTGTAGATAATACTAAGAATATTCTAGAATATTCCATGGAGGTTAGATCCCTACCATCCATCTAATAATTATTAATAATTAAATTAAAATTCCAAAAACCTTATTCCAAATTAAACACACCTCTCAACCTAAATATTCAAACACACTTCTCAACCTAAATATCTATTTTCAAATTATCGAAATTCATATATAAAACGTTATTTCCAAAATTTAATTACATACTAATTATTTCCCATTTATCTTACATATTGCCTTTTCCATCCATTAAAAATATTAAGTGAAAATGACTTACAAATACGAATTTATTTTTACATCACTTATGACTTGATACTCTTACAAAGTTATTCGATAATGAATGTAGTTTTAGATATTTTTTATTTATGTATGAGAATAATAAATTGTTTTATTAATTTATAAAAATAATTCTAAATTTTATATATTTAATAGAAAAGAAATAAAATAAAATATAAATCAATATTATTGCAGATAAATTACTATATTATTTCTTTATATTATATTTTATAATGAGTAATACAATTGTGACAGTTAGAATTTTTAATTAATATGGCGATGTTGAATTATAAACGAGTTATTTTTAATGAGATTTTTTTGAATGGTTTTTAGTGAGTTTTCCCGTTAATTTTCTCTAAAATCTGACCAAAAATTGATTGAATCACAAGCTTGATGAGTAACCCTTACACGATCCTTAATATTCCTTAAAAGTTTTAGAAATACATGAAAATACTTAGCTAAGATGATATATATATATATATATATAATATATATAATGCTTACCTATGTTTATTTATTTATAAAACTATAATTTATAATTATTATGATTTTTGAAAGTTAATTTAATTTTATGTTTGAGTAGGTGCTTCTAAGGTGGGAGATTTTCAGAGAAAACCAAATCCCCGTTCATCTTGGAGGGAATGGAAGTCAACAAAAAACTAGGTGGCTACAAGAGATGTACAAAATTGGCTTATCCTTCAACGTGCTTTATGGGATAGGAAAATTCGGGTCGCAATGGATGGAGATAAATTAAGATGGGTGCATAAGTTATCTACAACATTCTTTATTAAGGAAGCCTACAACTTTATGGGGGATTTCACGAAAATCACCTAAGAAACCTTTATGGAGAAAGATTTGGACTCTCATACCATGGTTGAAGATCGCCCAGTTTTGGTAGTTCATAGGTTGAGAACTGCCATCAGAAATGTGCGGGAAACGACCTTGGTAGAAAGGTGGACAAAAGGTACAGGCCACCTCCGCCACCACCGTGATGAGCCTCATCATTGGGTAATTATATGGGTCTTAATTCACCTCCTCGCTTAGTCAAACCAACTATTCTCACAACTTATTGTACACTTTTGATTGTATTTTGCTTATGAGATGAGTTACAGTTGGATATTTTGCTTTGTGGTCTAATGTGCATGAAATGTAGGATTTATGGATAAAAGCAAGGAATTGTGGCAAATATCTTGGTCAAAACTCTAATGAGACAAGGGAGAGGAATTATAGGAGGGAAATCCTCCTCATTTACTACCACTCCATTTGAATATTCCTCCATCAGATCAGAGTGCAACTAGCCAAATCATGAGGACTAGAAGGCAGCCAAGTAAGCAGAAGTCAAAGCACCAATTTATCTCATGTTTAGGAGTCGAGCATTCCTAATTTTAAAGAAGTCGTTGGAGACTTTAGAAGTATAAGTAGAGAGGCCTAGGACCTCAGTAGGATTTAGACTTTTGATTGTAAAACTTTACTTTATTTTCGAGCTGCAAGACTTGTGACAATTTTGGATGTAATCCATTGTTTTGATAATAAAGAATGAGTTGTGTTTTGAGCCAGCACTAAGTTAACTCAGAGGGCTGAAGCTCTTGGGTGAGGGCCCAACCCTGGTAGCTAAAGCTCCTCTTTATTATACATGTATGCTAGAGTATATTCATGGTTTAATTGATCATTTGCTTAAGTAGCTACATTTCCATTACAACGGGGTAGCATAGATTGGTTGTGTTTCATATTTCTAGTTATTTGGAGTTGTTGTCTTGATTTTGTACTTGGTTCATTTCATCGTTATCTTCTTCAATCACTCTCTTTCTATAATAGGTCTCACTCACATTCTCATTTCCTTCAGCATGAAATGCTTAAGCAGGAGGCAATAACTCACGTCTTAATCAGATTATACGTAGATCTCTTTACCGTACGATCCACTAAACCTGGCAAATCACTATTAACCCCATCCGATTCCTCTCAACATTTGACATTATGCACTCCAAATATCCACTGTCAATCTGCCTAGCTTGATCCAATGGCCATCACGTCATATTCCACCTACTTTATGCTCTCCAGATCTCCACTATCGATCTACCTAGCTCAATCCATCGACTACCGCGTCATCTTCCACCTACTTTATGTGCTCCAAATCTCCACTGTCAATCTATCGCACCCTCGATCCGACGACTATTGTGTCACCTGATCGCAAACTAGCTTGGCTGATCTCCACCATTGATCAAATTCTAATGATCCAATGACTATTGTGCAATCTCGCGTGGCTTTTTGCATGACCGATATCCACCTGAGAGCACGTGAGAAAAGTGATTTTCCCATGCTACGTGTCACCCAGTTAGGCTAATCGCGTGAAATTTTAGAACACAACTTATAGCTTTGAGGGTGTGCGATAAACTGCCTACCACCTACGAAATCCCACTCCATTACTCTGCACGTTTTTTGCCCTCCTGTCACGATGTGACTTGATGCAGTCCATTCATCTATTCACTTAAGCCTTCACGATAAGATCTGTGTCATTCATCTCCCGTTAACCTTGTTTGTTCATCTATTCACTAAATTGGCCGCGATAAGATATTCATTGATCATCTTCCAATTAACCCTGTTCGTTCATGTATTCACTCAATCGTCTGCGATAAGATCTCTACCGCTCATCTTCCATTCATGTTGTTCGTTGATCGATCCATCCGTCTATTCATGTAATCCCCTATGATAAGATCTTCGCTGCTCATCTTCCGTTCTTATTGTTCATTGATCAATCCAATGGTTCCTATGCACTTCTGCCTCATTACATCCTCCCTTTGCTGATTTCGATCTTTGACTGATTTTTCTGCTTGAATCCTTCCCAAACCTTATTTTACATATCCTTAAAACACTGCCACTCCCGAGCTTTGACTGGGTCATTAAATACTGTCCAATCATCGCAAACACGAAAAAACCAAAAGAAAGTGAAAATAGATTTAGTTTAGTTTCCTTGCTTACACCTTAGTATGGTTTGATGCTCTTTACTTCTGTAACTTAGATAGCAGCATTAGGTTAGTGTTGATTTAGCAATTCTGCTTAGTTTAGACGTTTAAATGGTTAATTAGGATATGGTGTGATTTAGCATTACATCTTGTTTTCTTCATTACTACAATAGAGTAGTTCTCTTAGAATATATTTTCTCTTCTTCCATCAAAGAATCAAGCTTCTTCTGACTTTATAGAAGTCTGGCTTGGAACCCCAAGTGGCTCTTGCCAGATGAACAAGTGAGAATAGGTAGGACCTTCACTTCTACTTGTACATATAGCACTGTCACCTCCAAGTTTGTATGAACCTCGGGTTTATAAGTAAAGCTTGTAGCCCAGGATTTGCAACATCCTTGCTACAATATTGGCGCTCATCACACCGTGATTCAATATGGTAAGAACGATAAAGTTGCATGTGTTCAAGGGAGTGGGAAATGAGGATCCAGACCAATTTTTGTTCATTGTAAGAGCCGTATGGGAAGGGCAAGGAGTTACAGATGACAATATAAAGAAAGAAACAATAGTTAGCACCCTGCAGGACCATGCGCTAACCTGGTATATTAAGCACTCCAATGATAAATCCAAATGCAGGAATCACTGATATTCAAGCAGCACTAAACATAGAATTTAATAGGCTGAAGTCTGAAGAACAGTCAATCATTAGATTCAAAGAGATCATGATGCTACCAGGCGAGACTCCTTGGGATTTGGATTAGAGGTTGAATTGTACAATTCATGAAGCTAATATGAATCTAACAGATGGACAACACTACGAGTTCTTTGTAGCATCACTAACGCCACATTTAAGGAGTGCGCTATCACAGCAGAAGTTGTCGACTTAGGTAGAGGCCTCAGAGATCGCGATGAGGCTGCATGAGACCCTAATGCAGGATCCTAACTTAGGAGTTCAGCAGATCCATGCACAGCTGAAGAACTTATGCCTGGAGATGCAGAGTCTGAAACAAGACAAAACAACTTGACCAGAAGTGCATGAAGAGGTGTGGTGCATAAAATGAAAGGGGTAGGTTCATGATAAGGACCACTGCCCTGTGTTCGCAAATTACCTCGCGCGAGGAGGACCGATGTCATTAAGGTCAGAAGCGCAAGTAGGACCTAGTGCAACACTTGCTTTGTGGTGTGCAATTTGTCAAATAGGTGGAAAGCATGCTACGAACAACTGCCATATTCACAAAAATTGTTCTGTAACTTTTGTAGGTCAGGGACACGATAAGCGCACTTGTAGAAGTTATGAGTTGATGATGGATATAACTCCCACCTACAGAGTTCAGGCTGAAACGCAACTCCTAGACCAGAATGCAGGAGTGGCGTGAATAGGATTCTAGGGGCACAGACGAGGCCGAGGTGGAGGAGGACCTGGAAGAGGTCGCAGTCAGTTGATATGCTACAGTTGTGGAGGGATAAGAAATTATGCTCACAATTGTACGAATCTAACGTGATTGTCGTGTTTATATTGCACCTTGTTTGATCATGAGACAGAAGATTGTCCTACATTGATAGCTAGGATACACGGCAAAGGAGCGCTACTGCCTCCCCCAACCCAGAACCTGCAGATGATGAGGTTTGAGCCGTGGGAGGAAGATCCAAATTTGAACATTGTGCTCCAAAGTGCAATTGCGATGAGAGATGACAAAGGCAGACAACCAGAAGATAGTACTTGGGTTCACAAAGCTTCGGCGAAAGAAGTGGAGTTTGATTTGGAGAGCACTTGGGAAACCTTCATGGAAGCTAAGAAGAGCTTCGCTGATGCCTCCACTTCAGGAAGCAAAGATAGACTGTAGCTAGAGATGGACCCATCCATGCTCACAACATTCTTGGAAACATACATGAAGTTACTACGCAACAGTAAAGATGTAAAAGGACTACAGGAAATCATTAATGGATGTGTTGAGACTGCGCCAGGAGAGCCATGCGTATTCAAGAAGATTGGAAAGCATAAGACGAGGACGTGAAGAGAAATGAGGTTAACGACACAGATTAGAGAATATGAAATGGACTAAGTAATTCTAGATTTAGGATCAGATATGAATATTCTGCCAAAGAATACATAGGAGCAAATGGGGATACCTATGCTACAATTGTCTCCTATTTAGCTGTGAATGGTGAACAAACAAAAGATAATACCCATGGGGTGATTGCATGGAATCACTATGGATATTGAGGGAGCGAGCGTGCTAGCAGACTTTGAAATGAGAGATTTTCGATGACAACAATCCCTATCTCATGCTCTTAGGAATTAATTGGGCCACTTACATGAATGGTGTGATCAATCAGAAGAAGCGCAAGATGACTTTTGAAAAGAAGTCTCTACGCATAGTTATGCCCTTGGACCCTACGAAAGGATCGTGCTATACAGAGCTGGTACTCGACTATGAAAGCGATGATGATTTGGACTGCATCTATAATGTAACAACGCGAAACTAAGACTGGGTGAATCCCACCGCGGATGGGTGGCTTGCATGGGAGCGCGAAAGCTCCTGTACTTTAGATTCAGACAAGGAAACGGAGCGGTGGAAGAGTCAGTTACATGAGGTAACTACACTGAATTGTAATATGATGACAAGGTCATTGCGCTACGTATCGACTAAAGTAAGAGACCTGCCTACTTATGATGACCTAAGTGAGGTAGATACCTTCTTGAATAAATTTGGAAGGGAGGTACAGGAAAAGTAACCCTTCCAAGCCTTGGATTGGGTACTATACGCTACGCCCGCGAGGTGGTGGGGTACGTACAAAGAGATCTTTGATGACTGGTGTGAATGTAGAAGGATGATGCGCACATGATTTGGGAAGCACAGGGTGTGATTGATAGGAAAATAAAATGGATGAAATGATCCGTGTGCAAGTTTGGATGGGTGGATGCAGGGATATGAAATACAACCTGCGCAGATGCACATGAACTTCACACTGAAAGGTATGGTCAATAAGTATGTGTTGGGGGGACAAATGTGCAAATGCTTCTTAATGTTGGAAAGACAGTACGTAGGAAGGAAAATCGTGTAGAAGGTTATCCACACGGAAGTGTTTAGTAAGGTGTGAAATGTGCTGAAGAAGGTATGTAATGCGCATCGAAGTGATTGGGACCTACACGTACCCACAATATTGTGGGCTTATAGGACGACATGTAATAAGCTGACAGGAAAAACACCTTTTAGGCTAGTCTGTGGAGTAGAAGCCATAATTCTAATGGAATACATCATGCTTAGTCTACGCATAGCAACGCTCACAGGTACGATGGACCACAAAGCCCTAGAGGAGAGGCTTGCACAGTTAGAGGAGCTCGAAGAAGAACAATTTTTGGCTGGATTCCACCAACAGGTACAAAAGCAATGCGAAAAGGCTTGGCACGATCGACATATTAAGTTGTGCACCTTCAAGGTGAATGATTTGGTGTTGTTATATGATAGTAAGTTTGATAAATTCCCAAGGAAGCTCCAAATGCATTGGATGGGACTGTATGTTAATAAGGAGATCACAGATGGTGGCGCAGTGCAGTTGGTGAAATTAAATGGCAAACTCTTCCAAGGAAAAGTAAATGGTAGTCATTTGAAGCCATATACAAGTGGCCCAACCATTTGACTAGCCGTAGGAAGTATAGCCTTATCACTCCAAGCAACTGAGAGGAGGTGGGGGACTATAAACCACTCTGCCCGGGAGCTGCGCGATGTCAGGACTATGCGCAGTAGCAAGGTGTCATAGGGTCCATGACGGTGCGAGGGTAACTGCGCTGTCATGCAGGTGGGCTAGAAAGTGACCGTTACAATCACTATTCATGATGTGATGCTTGGTTTGAGACCAAATGGAGTGGGCGGCAGGCATTTAAGCGAACTTTATGGGCTAGATTTTGGAAAATATGCTGCCAAGGGAGCATTAATGGACCAAAAATGAGGGGAACGGTTGAATTCAAATTCAAAGGGTTACCTAGAAAAAAAAACTTGGCAATTTGAGAATTGAGCTATTGTGCACCCAGAGATTCATGAACCCTGAGTTGTTCCATCTTTTGAAGTTGAAGGCATTGTTTGAGCACTTACCTGAGCCATTGAGAGAATTGTGGAATAGTAGTGTGGCCACGCCGGAGGAAGCCATGGATATTGGAGATATGACTAGTGAGGAGGCCGCGTATGCCATAACAGTAGGAGAAATCCTAGAAAGCATCAGGATAGTTTCTAAAATCCCTAAATCGTTGTGCACACCAAGATCCAAGAAAGATAAGTAGTTTATGGTACCGATACACATGTCCCCTAGGAATCCATTGAGGACGAGGCTCACCATGGAAGAAAAGGGGAAGGTGATCAATTTGGAAGCTGACGAGGAGGAAGAAGAATGTGAAGAAATCCTGGTAGAGGAGGAGGATGAAGAAATGGAGGAAGAAACCTAGGGCATGAACCCTCTGACCAGGCTACCCATGTATGTTCCTTTGTGGAAGGGGAAAGTAAAGGTGCTGAAGGACCTAGATGAGAGCAAGAGCTCCTTGCAGACTCTGCTCCTCCCCGATGGCATCATTTTTTATGGAGCACACTTGGGACGAGTGTCAATTCTAAAATTTGAAGACTGGGATCTCGCGGACCACGAGAAATTCCCACATTTGCCAACTACGTAGCTAATTCTCCAGAATAAAAACACATCAATTGGATTCATAGAGGTGGAGTCTCACAAGTGGCTGTGATGATTAGAGAATAGAGGAATAGGTTCAGGGAAGTAGTTAAGCTACAGTGGTTTCTGAACAACGTGTCCAGGAAGTACAATAGGTAGTTGCTCAGTGCGTTATTGACCTTGTAGCAGTTTAGGCAAAGTTGGAAGGTCTGTGTGCAAAGATATCCGCACTGACACAGTGAATCGAGGGCAAGTCACGATGTTTGTGTTGGGGCCCTGTCAGGCACGGGATACCCAAGGAAAGTTTTGGGGCTTACAGCCCAAATTTTGGTCATAAATTGTATCTTTGATGTAAAGACTCTACATTTTGTGGGCATGGAGCACATAGCTTGTAAATGAGCCATAGGGTTGTACGCCATTAATTTTGTAATGTAATGTTGGCTAGAGAGATCTACCCATGGTTTCAGGACCATGGGATTGTATAAATAGAGTGAGGCTCTAAGTTGTAAAAGAATAAATGGAGTGATCTAAGGATGAAGAGTTGATGCATATATGAAGTGCAAAGTCGAGTGTTTGGGCCATAGAGTAGGGGAAGGTTCTGTAGCTGAGTGCACGGACCCCTATAGCTGAGTGCGCAGGGTGAGTCGGGTCTGTAACTGTTAAAGCATTAATAAAGAGAAGTTTTACATCCATTATGTGTATTTAATTCCTATTTTCTACATCAAATATATTGGGTATAAATTGCATTTATGTTGTTTATATGATGCGCGAACATATATAACTATGTAGATTATTTGAATGTGAGTTAAAGTATTTGATTATATGAAGTTGACCAAGATATATAAAGGTATAAGTAAGATACGCAATGTAACTTAGGAAAATAGCATAGATCACTGCCATAGCAGCGCGAAATCAGCTCAGCCCCTTGTTAGGGCTACGTGAAGGATAATTAAAGCAGATCACGAAGGTATCAAAGGTCAAAATAGTGCACGAAGTGACCTGCGTGAAGGTAGGCACATTTGGACTTAATCGACACCTCAAATATCTCAAGGGTGCGGAAACTTGGTTGTAGCGTCCCCCCATACTGCTTCGGGTGAGACTTCAGTTCGTGCTTTATGGGCTGATGCTGAAAGTCCCAGTAGTGTAGAGATTTGTTTGGATAAATAACTCTAAACATGGGTCAGGCCCCATCAAGCCAATGATGTCTATAATGTTTGGAGGGTTTGGTTCATTTGTCCCCAGGGTTTGACCGTAGAACCATGCTTTAGAGGAGGGGGTGTATTTCAACTTCAGTTGATGGTTCAGCAAATGGCAGGTAGGCATGAGACTGAAGTGGCATGGGCCTAGTGTAGTTGGGAAGTCGAACAATGGCCACACCATTTTCAAGGGTATTATCAAAATCTAGTTTCCCTTCGGTGTTGTTGTCGTGACAACCGACATGGGAGTTGGGTCTATTGGAAGCTTTCTCCCATGATATTAGTGTTCTGAGGTTAGGTTTGTGGAGTGTGTCATGCGAAGGGAATGGGTGTCACGACTTGCAATGACAATGGGTAAGAGTTAGCAGGGCAGCTAGCCCATGAGGCTAGTGAGTAGCTCATCACATGGAACAATAGGACTATAGAGAAGAGGTGGAACAACCATGTGCTCTTTCACTAAGGTGAGTTGTTTTACCTCTGCCTTTTGACTCCTTGGAGGCACATATTAACTAGGTTACAACACCAATGGAGTAACTAGTCCAAGACCGCCACAATGATAGAAATGAGGTCATAGCTTTCATGAATGACCTCCAGCACAATCAGTGGCATATGTTAGACAGAATGGCTTCCGTCTGTTGCAGACAGAGGAGACTTCAAGAAATACTATAATGCCTTGAAGGAAGAATGACACATAGAGAAGCACATGTCCATGATTTATTCCGTCAATAACATGGCAACAATCCCATGGACCAGGTTCCGTGGAATATAATGGATTGAGAATGACAATAGTGTGTATTTGATACTTAGTTACTTTTGGTCATTGTGGTAAATGTGTGTGTGGTCTTACAACTTTTTATTTTTTTCGTCTGTAGCTTAGGCAATGTGTGTGTGGTCTTACAACTTTTTATTGTTTTCATCTGTAGCTTTTTGTCTATACCACCTGGCCAACAATTCTAGTAGGAATGTGGCCAATGCGATTATAAAGATAAGTACTTCATAATGTAATCATTTTTTAAATTAATAGAACTTCTTGATTCACACACAAAAAGAAATATGTTTGAGAAATAAAAAAGTTGTGTAAATAATGTTTTTGCTTTTTAAAATTATGATAAATTGGTAAATTGTTGGAGTAATATGTGAAATACCCATAATTATATAAATAATTATATAAACAATGTTAATAAGAATTACCAAGTGTTGTAGTCGGCGTAATAATTTTGAGTATAATTGTATGTGAATTTTAATAGTAATTAATAACAAATATGTTATTAAAGATAGAATATCAATTTATAAAAGATAAATATAATTTGTTATAAGGAGAAAATAGAGATGAAATAATTTCAGTTTTTGAATCCATTTTAAATTCTCGTTCCTTTTGATTAATATATTTCTGGCTAATGATGTTCATATAAACTTTTTAATTGTGATTTCATTAAACTATAATAATGATTTAATATATATTAATTAAATAACCAACATAATTCAACCTAATAATATAAATATTAAGTAACAAAAAAATATTTAATATTGATACATGAAGTGGTAAGTACTCATGAATACACAAGACATTATATCTTGACGACAATTCAATTAGACTTTCAATAAATAAATATATCTATATGTGTGTGTGTGTTAAACATTAAACAATGTATAAGTCAAAGGAAAACCAATAGCAACGAAAGAGAAAACCTATTGATGTAGTGAATTGAATCTCTCCAAATCTCCCTTTTTGATGATATAACTATGACTGATGATTTTCTATAATGTGGTTTTATTAAATTACATAGTAATGAATTATTCTATTATTAATTAAATAATAATAATCTACACAATTACTAATATTAATATTATGTAATAAAAAAATAATTAATATTGACACATGAAAGCGGTAAGTACTCTTTAATACACATGACATAATATCTTGACATGGATGCAATAAGGCTTCCAATTTATTCATCAAAATTATATATATATTTTAGACATGGGATAAGTCAAAGGAAACCAGTAACAAGGAAAAAGCAAATCTATGCTTGTGGTCAATTAAATCTCTTCCAATCTCCCCTCTTCATGATATAGCTCTGACTAATGTTTTTCTATAACTCCTAATATGGTTTTATTAAATAATAATAATGAATTAGTATATATTGTCCGCAAGGAGTAGATTTAGTGGCAATAGCCGTGGAAATGAAGTCTCACCAAACCAGAGATCTTGGGTTCGATTCTTTTGCTATCCTCCTAGGAAATGGGGTGAATAACGAACATGTAAAAAACTCGAGAATGAGAGGGTCCTACCTAAAACTTACAAAAAAATTGAATTAGTATATATTAATTAAATAATAATATTACCAGAAATAATAATGTATTAGAAAATATTTAAAGTTAAACATTAAATATTGTATAAGTCAAAGAGAAAATAAAAATAATCAAAGAGCAAATCCATTGTTTTATTCATGCTTTGGCAAAGACTAATAATATTATCTTGATAAGGAAAATCAACATCAATGTAAATACTTAAAATGATATTAAACCATAATAGATCCATCTTAATTTCTGATGTATCAAGCTTTGAGAAGGATCAAATCTCTCAAGATGTAAACCTCTTTTTGAGTGCAAAAATTGAAAAAAGGTTTACACCTCAAGGGATTTGATTCCTCTCAACCCTTGGAAAGTTCTAAGTTAAGATGAATCTATGTTGGTTCTTAACAATATTATTTAT